>JAOTQE010114377.1:0-13008 GCA_025631205.1 Nesometra sesokonis
TATGGTGCGAGCGGGCCTCGAACCCATGCTGTTGTTATTGCTGTGGCTCACGGTTCCCTGCCTTAACCGCTCGGCCATACAACTCGTGTAAACACAATTTAGCATGACGTACATTTCAGAATGGATGGTCTACCAAGTAAACCGCTCCCATTTTTGTGCCATGCATTTAAGCTTGAGCAGGCAATTGTTTAGCCAATGGGTGTTCAAGCGATTAGCACACCAGAAAATGTTGACATGGGCATCACATAAAACCCTGAATTTCTGGTGTAAATGTATAATCTTGTTACTGTAAATTCTTCAAACCATATTGAATGCCACCAAAACAGCGCTACAGATTTTTTTTACATATTTTTTTTTTGGACTGTATTTTAATCTAGCCATGACAGGCTCAGGTCGCCTCATTTGAATGAACAATATTTTTATGTTTTTTATACAAAACAAATCAATTTTTATAAATAAAATCTTTTTTGTGCTTTTTACACCAATGTGCGACTCAATGATTTTAGTTAATTTTTTGTTTTTGGTGAGTTTTTATTTGGGCATAACATTACTTTTATAATTTCTAAAGACCAGCAATATAATACAGTACAATAAAAATTAATATTCATCATTCTTAAACATTGAAATTATAAAAATTGAGGCTGGGACAAAAGAATGGCCATATCTATTTGTTTTTATCTTTCTTTGTAGAATACAATTACTTCTACTGCTAAAAATGAATTTATCATAAAGTGGGTGAGAACTGACGGATAAAATAGAAATAATTTTTTTTAATTATCAAGTCATAATATAATTCATCGAGGCTTGTTTGCTTATCACCTATAATTCGAGTGGCTTGTTTAACGATCTTAGTTAAGAGAAATTGAAACTGGTCTTTAAATCTTAGATTAAAAAAAAACATACTAAACAAAAGGTAATAATGCTTTGTAAAATTGTAAAATAGATTTATAAAAAAAAAACTGTCCTTGTTTCCTGCTGTCTCTTAACAACAACCAACACTTATTTCTTAAGAATTTCTATTTTTACTACACTCCAAATGTCTATCAGTGTAAATGAAGTCTAGTAAATAACATCGATTGCCAGTATTACAAGAAACTGAAGACTGTTATAGCAGGTCGATGTACTTCAGCTGAAACATACTAAACCAAGGGCAGATAACATTAGAAGATGAACATTGTAAGTAATGATGATGATGATGTTGATGATGTCTCCTGAGGAAGACTAAAATATAATTTTGCAGTATCTAAAGCTTGTTTTCCTGTCGATCGGTATTCCATAATCGCCGATTTGAAACGGCGTTTTGAATCGTTATAAAAAAGTTAAAAAATTAACGATAAAATTCAAATCACGCCGGACCGCTATATTTTCGCTATTTAGTACGCTGTGCGCAACGACATTCGTAAATATTCGCGACGAATTAAAATCGGAATAAAACAGATTCAACGAACTTTTCAACTGCAATTTTTATATATTAGTTAGATAACTGTATATTTTATGTTCTGAAGCAAGTTACAACTCCCGAAAATTTAATAAATAAACAAAATGTGTGATTCATTTCTAGGCCCAAAACATGTAAATTCTTGCCGCGGGCAATGTTGCCTTGTGAGCACCCAAATTTAACGATCCAAATCGTCAAAATTGAACTCGGTTTAACTTTGACGATCCAAATCGTCAAACTTTTTTTAACGTCGAAAGTGACCCCTTTTCCTGTTGATCGTTGTAAAAATCGTCATTTTTCAAAATTAACGATCGAAATCGCCGTTTCAAATCGCCGTTTTTTGGAATAACAATCGACATGAAAACAGGCTTAATAATACAGCTGAAACTTTCATAAGCAGCCAAGAGTTCGAGTTTGAAAGGGTGCCTACTTACAGAGGTGGCCGCTTAGAAAAGGTTTGGAAATTTAAAGGGCAAAGTTTTTAAATAAATATGTGTTTATGATGAATATGCTGTTTTTTGGTAATCTAACCAATGATGATAAGTAAAAAAATTGATAGACCAAGAAAAATTGCGTATTGAATAATCAAATGTAATATTATACCTCTTTTGGAAAACATGTTGCTCTAAGAAAGTATAATGCATACTCCAAGCAATGAGATACACGCCTCCTTGTAAGTAAATTTTAACACCTTTTTAATCAGTTTTAATGCCATTTGAAGCTTTTACATGCATATTTTTGCCATTTTGGTACTGTACATATGTATGTTTATGGTGTTTATGTTTTACATTTTTATATTTTTCATACTTTTAACTCGGAAAAGCTACAAAACTAGAATTTCTTCATAAATTGATAAATAAATAAATTTTGTGAAGAAAAATAACATTTCTTCAATCTTCACATATTTCCATATCATCAGACAGCTTCATGAACCATATAAAATTTTGTTTTGATTATCTAGTTTTTATATCAACTTTCTTGCAAATTGTCCTGATGTTGATATATTTTCCAATTGTTTATATACCCCCAAGTATCATTGCATTAATGCTGTGTGTACTTTTATGTAGTATTTAATATTTTAATATGAATATTTTATAGTAGTTTTCAACATGTAATTATAGATTTATATTAAATTTTACAATTCTTGATTATAAGTGGAAGCTTTTAGTTCCTGTTGTATAAATCATTAAAAATAAATTAAAATGTTACAGTCACAAATTGGTATTATTTGTACACCAGATAAGGATTTCAAAAAGAAAAATGAATGGGAAAATGTTCAAGGTAAAATGCTATACAGTATATTTCTTGAAACATTATTTTCAAAATGAATTTGACATGTTTCAGATAACAATAAATCTAATAACAACAATCTAAATAAGTCTTATCACATGAAAACAGCCAAAAATCATCAAAATTGATTTTAAAATTATCTTGCTCATATTAATGTAACATTGCTTTTATGAACTTGAGAATAGAAATTAGTTTATTTAAAAATTGTTACACTGAAAATTAAGGGCAGCAGAAACGGTCAGGCTGGTTATGTGTTTGCCAGACCACGTTGTGACAAATGTAAAAAAAAAAAAATAAATGTAATGCCCGATCACTTTTATAATGCGTCCCTGGAGGCTGTAATCATTTTAATTTTGTACCTATTTATATATTTAAAAAAACAAAATCTATAGAAAGAGCAGTAAATGGCAATTATCTAAAAGCATTTTTATTCATAAAATTGTTTAATAAATTCTAATGAAGCGAGAGACCTTTAATTAATTGGACTTGAGGTAATGTGACGTTAAATCCATATTGGCAATTTGCAATAAAATCTTAAGTGATACTAATTAAAACAAGCATATAACAAGAGTTCATTCCCCTGTGAGCACCAAAAGCCCTAATGCCATTCCATATTGGGATGATCAGCAACTTTTCAAACAATTTCATTAAACTCCACCCTTATAATAAACTACATATATGTCATGTAGCTTAATTTTGTATACATATCAGATAATAATTATTGTATTCGTTATCAATATGAACATTTTTTTGAGTGACGCTGTAGCTTGGCATTATTTTAAATCTTCCTTCGGGTGTAAACTTAGGTTGACCTTTTCTGTGACTGAATAGTCAAATTTTAAAACGAAATTTGCTAATAAATTATGCCCCCTCTATGCTCACTCTAGGATCAATTTTTTCGTAGCAAAAATGGCTAAAGGTGACTGATTTTTTAGCCAAATAATAAATTCGTTAGCGAATTTTTTAAAAATAGTAAAACTGTTATAAAGTCAAAATGGACAGCTTTTTCTGATTCTGATTATCATTTAGCCAATTTCAATTTGGCGAAAGAGGTAATTTTAGCCAAATGAAAATTCCAGTAGCCGTTGGCGACTTTGCGAATGGTTAGAGTGAGCAATGCCTCTATAACTGCCTCAGAACAAAATCAGAAAATTCTCACAAAATTGGAGTCAGGGATTGGAACATCTGATAGGGTATGTCATTTTATGTGTAACACATCTGAAATGTTTGATGGGTTCATGCCCGAGTCAGTAAACTGTATTTATTACCAGTAGATTCTTAGTAATGCACATACACAAGCAGCAATCCTTTAAATATTGATTTAGAAATTTCTAGCTCGGTTATTATTCTGACATAGGATATGTTCTATGGAGTCCCCAAAGGAATAATAATTTGTTCCATTAAGTGTGCATATTACAAGGCTTATCTACTGACCCTTAAAATATATGTATTTGATAATTAATTCGCAATGCCTGTCACGCTGACGTAAATCTACTGAGATTTTACTTTGCACTTTTATTGTAGGATAAATGTGATCATTCCTCTCATTCTGAAAAAGGAATAAAGTATTACATAAGCTTTGTCTGATATTTCAAGGTTTAGACGTGTTATGGTTACTGTAAACACCAAGTTTGCTACTTTTCAAGGGGCAGATCCAGGATCCAGCGAAAGAGGTTCATCCCTTCCCGAACCCGAGTAGGCATGGTTTACGGTTTTGATTTTGACAAACAAAAATAAGTCATCTGCCCATTTTTCATGTTTTGTATCCTCTTATTGTTATGCCTGGCCTGTATGTATGTCTAATATTTTTTGCTAGATTTTAAAGCCAGCACCCTAAATATAATTGGTGGCGCAACTGTGATTTGCCGATAAGGGGAGGGGGAGGGCTAGTCGCGCACCTCCTGTTGCTGGCAAAATAGTAGAATTTTTAAGGCCGGTCAGACCGCCCAAACTTTGTTGGACCATTTCTTGAACAGTAGGGAGATAAATTTTCTTCACCGCTCCAGGAACACTCCTGCAAAGTTTGGGCGGTGTGACCGGGTTTTAAAGGTTCCGTCACACCGCCAGAATGCTGGAGCGTTCCTAGAGCGGTGAAAAAAATTCATATACCTGCCGTTCAACGAACACCCCAACAAAGTTCGGTCCATGTGACCGGGCCTTTAACAAATATAAAAAGGTTTGATCTTTGTGTAAAAATGGTTTTGGTAATGTTTTGGAAAAGTATGGAATTACTATTAACTCAAAGCATGTGAGCCCTGATAATTATTTACTTGTTGGGAAGGCTATGCTTTTACAGGGTTGTGTAAAAGGGGTATTTCTAGATGTCTTAGCCTTACGTAGATGATGCTTAAATATAAAACCATATATTACTGGGTTAGTTTATAATATTATTATAAATACCCCTAATTTTCCACTACTACATTTTAACAATTAATGCAAAAAAATAAAAAGAGGAAAACATTAAATTCTTTATAAATACACTAATTTCTATTTGAACCCTTAAATTACAATGGTACTTTAATAAGAGCAAGTAAATTTACAAATTAATTTTAATGATTCTTTGGTCTATTTTAAGTGACAATACATCATCAAATACCTAAATAGTAAATTAAAACCATTTATCGGTGCAGAATAGAAAGGAAATTATTATGCATGGATCAATTTACTTTGTTAATATTGATAGAATTTCTATTTTTCACAATATGAAATCTTTACATATTTAAGAATAACTTGAGTACTGAAATAGTAAGTGAGTAAGCTGATGATAGGAGCAATGCATAAATAATATTGCAGTGATCATGTGGTTATTGAAATACTTCAATGTTATTCAACAGGCCACCAGGTTAAGCAGAATAAATAATTTGACATTTGAAAGTCTGAAAAATATTCATAGTCTAGAAAATAAGTACAGTATAAATTTTGGATAATAAAACCTGATAATAAAACAGTATACTTTTTTGTTAAAAAAATAATTCATATTCAAGATGCTTTTTTTTTTACTTTGTGACATTTTTAAACATTTTACTAGAGCACTGGGTTCAGAGGAGTTAATATTAACTAGCCAAGATCAGTTTTTTAGTAGACATTGTACAGTGGGCTAGTACTTAAATCAAACCTTGCTATATAATAGGCTTAGTCTCGTGGTTTAACAAACTTCTATGTTTTATCCGTTTCATCTGAAAAATAAAAATCTTAGGAGTTTTAATCACATCGATACACTTTGCTCATCAGTGTTTAGAAAAATCTGGGAGGTTTTACAACTTCACAAAAAATATGATAATGGAAACGAAGGCCGTGTTTCCACAGAAATTTCGGATTATCCGATAAAATATCATCCAATCAAATCAATTTAAAAAATACAACTGCGCAAATTCAGTGTAGACCATAATGCACTGCGAGTCCTCTAACTTCTGGTGATTTTTTGGTGATTTCCCTTTTCCTCGCGTGGCCTCAAGAACATGCTGGACCTGTGTCAAAGCTAAAAAATTATCGCATTTAGGTCAATAATCGGATAATTATCAGAATATTATCGGATAATTATCGGATAATTTTATTACGTCAGAATAGGTTAAACACCCGTTTCTGCAGCACTTTTATCGGATAATTTTCACCGGGATAATTTATCAGATAATTTTTTCCTGCGGAAACATGACCAAAGACATCATTAATTCGTATAATGTATAAGTTGAACACCGGTAAATATCAGTCAATTTTTACAATTCATCAGCTATTCATTATTAGAACATATTGATATATTTTCGAAAAATTTATCAACATATTTTGTAAAGTTATGAAACCTTATTAATTACACTAAAGAACTATAAAATTTCTAGTTTTACAATGGTACCAAATATGTTATATTTGTTGGTGGTCATACGTTATGTTACCAAACATGGAGATCTCTGTTTTTTTTTAAAGTAAGATTGTAATGTAAGATTGTTAAATTTTTGTTTTTATACTAAAAGAACCTAATTATTTGTATATATTTTATTAACTCTTTCAAATTGTTTTACCAAAAGCTCAATATCTTGGAAGTCCTTTTTTTTTACCAAAAAAGAATACAATCACTGAGGCACCACATAACTCAAAATCAGTTACTTAAACTGTTGTATCTTGCTAGTGTAACCTCCATTTAAACCATGGGCAAATGAGTGGTCACTTGTTAATTGACAGCTGAACAGATCTACAATTAAAATTACGTGGTGTCTGATGGTCTCATTTTATCGCATTTTCCAGACAAGAAAAATAGGCCTAGATAGAAATCAGTAATGCCATTCGGTCTTAATTAGCGTTTTTTTTTTATCTCTCTCTATGTATATTTGCTTTTATTTGTTAACACAATTGTGACTTAACTATTGGTGAATCGCGTCTAGACAAGGTGTATGAGTAAATGCTTTTAATCAACGCAAGTTAATCCTGATATTAAAACGATAACCTGAAGATGCGTAGCAAAATTATCTGAATTTACAATGAAGAAACATTACACTTATTATTGATTGATTGAAAGTCTAAACTTAAATTAAGCAGGTCGTTGGTCTAATAATCAATTTATCATCTCTACTGAACGTATTATTCTATTAGGATAGTTATAATGGTGTTACCCGGACTGAATTACATATAATTGTATTTGTTTTCGCTAATTATACAGGAATTTCAATATGTAACTGAATTTGTTAGGCACGCAAAAAAGAGAGAAATGATGGATGGGGAATTTTCTATTACTCTTTGTGATTAATCTTCTATCCTGTTATATATCTAGTTATATTTTGTCTTCTGTTATAGTTCCGAAATCAAGAAATACTGGGACATTGATTGATGAGGACTAGTTTTGACTACAAATGGTGTTACCAGTCAAATTTTCCTAATTGTGAATTTGATCTCATTTTGTATTATATTTCATGTGAATATTGTATGAGTCTTATTATATCTTGTTTTATAACACAATTTTTTTTTCACTATTTATAGGAATTTCAACGCGAAACTGAATTTGTTAGGTGTAAAAATGAGGGATGGGAAATTTTTCATTATACTGTAATTAATCTTCTATCCTAGCATATAGTTTTAGTATAGTTAAGATGTTTTCTGCTGTAATTCTAAAGCCAAGAAGTACTGGGACACTCCTCGATGAAAAACTAGTTTTGTCTGCAAACGATGTTGGCAACATAATTTCAGGTTTTTTTTCCTAATAGCGTAATTCCAAAACCAAGAAATACTGGAACGCTTCTTGATGAAAAACTAGTTTTGTCTGGAAATGATGCTAATTTCCAGTTTTCCTCCTGATTGTGAATTGTATCTTATTTATTTCGTATTACAATTATGAATATATGATATAATATTGTTTTAAAATATCTTGCATATATTTTAAAAATTGAAAACATCCTAAATATTTATAAGAAACCTAATACATGGCAATGAAATATGAAGAATTGAACATAGAAATATTATGGTGTTTTTACCAGATCCTTGAACCCTTGTGGTACTGGGACTTCACTATTGGCCTTGCTACGTTGAAGGTCTTTTCGGATCCTTAAACAAGATTTCGTAATGCAATAGCTCTATCTCTAGTACTCTTTTAAATTGTGTAAAACCCTTTCTTCTGTGAAGAAAGATAAATTAATCAGGTTGGTTCTATTGAGAATCCTTCTGTAGGAATTCATTTACTTAAAAATTTTGTTGAAATCTTTTATCTTCTAAAACTTAGTTCTATTCTTAACCGATAGGCCTACTTAGGTCAGTCGCTATTGAATTAGACGTGTATTGAGTTAAATGAAACAAAGGTTCCATCCCTTTCAGACTACAGTTGAGCCTCCCTGTGCTGCCACCTCTCGTTAGAAGACGCCTTCCATGGACATTAAGTCAAAGACCCGTTTGTTCTTCCTCTCGTACATGTTATTATAAAAGGATATAGTCATCTCAAGGGACATAGTCATTACAAAGAGAAATAGTCATTAGAAAGGGACATAGTCATCTCAAGGGGACATAGTCATCTCAAAGGGACATAGTCGTTACAAGAGGAATAGTCATTAGAAAGGGACATAGTCATCTCAAAGGGACATAGACATAATACAAAGAAAAATAGTCATCAGAAAGGGACATAGTCAACTCAAGGAGACATAGTCATCTCAAAGGGACATAGTCATTCCAAAGAGAAATAGTCATTAGAAAGGGACATAGTCATCTCATCTAAAATGGACATGGTCATTGCAAGAGAACATAGTGGTCTCTTGGTATGCACATCTATTCTACAGTTAAAAAATTAGTGCCTTCAGGTGGAAACTTTCTTTGAAGGGCCTGCAAGATTAAGTATTAATGTAAATCACCTATAGAGTTTTATTATCATCTTTCATTGAGATCAACCATCGTATGTATTATGCATGTGAATCAAGCTATGATTCTAGGAAAATGATCATGGCTAGAGCATAATGGAAGTATACAGTATAATTAAAATATCCAAAATATTGCTGAACAGACAGATTGGTATATATATAAATATATTACTATCAATCCAGGGGCGGCCGGACCATTGCAGAATGTATGGCGGGTGCCATACAAATGTTTTGCTGTTATTTTTTTTAACCTACTGTCTATAATAGAAGGACCTGTGATGACTTTTAGCCATAATTGGGTTCTGTATCAGTACATGGGTGGATTTTGAGGGGAAAAATTTGTAAAAATGCTGTGACTAGAGATCCGGTAGCGGTGGCTATCTCCGCAATGGTAGGCGCCCCTAGATAGACCAATCCTAACCCCAACTTTATCATTGCAGAGATAGCACTCACTTACAGATCTCTAGCTACAATGTTTTAAAAATGTTGAATACGCATTTAAAAAAGGGTCAGTGATTGCGTTAAGTTGTGATACTTACAAAAGTATGAGTACAATTTTTATGCAAAATTGTCGGACGTCAGACCTATCCGCTGTGGGGTGAGGTGGATATGGTTTACTTATCTCATCAAATATTCATATCTCAATTTGAAAAGTATTTTAAATGTAGTGTGGTACCATTTCTGAGTATCTAGATGTTGCATATAAAATTAGTTTTCTCAAACAGCCATGATGGGGTTGGGGTGGGTGTGGAATAATAACTATAAACCATGCCACTTTTTAAAATTACTTTAACCACCCTTTCTGTAGAAAAAAATTAAAAACAAGAGCCCTATTTCCAAGCTATTACCAGTACACTGCCCTGCAATATTAATCGGTAAGTGAACTTTGTTTCACTTTTTACAGTGTAATTATGATATATCAGAGATATAAAAAATTCAATGTTAATTACTGCATCAATATATTAACGTTTTATAGTTGTATTAATTAGTTGTATTAATTAGTTGTATTAATTAGTTGTATTAATTAGTTGTATTAATTAGTTGTATTAATTTGACTGTTAATTGATTTAGATTTTAGCTTCTTATATTTGTGTTCTATTTTTCATGACAAAATGTAGATCATGAAAAATATGTTACAACAAAAATTGTAGAAAAGTGTAATTTTTTCAATGGACTCTAATCAAACCATAGGTCTGTTACACACACAAAGATGTTTTGATTGTTTAATTGGAAAAAAATTAAAAAGAGGAATTGCAATTTTGCAGATAAAATTTAAGTGAAAAATGCATTGATCGGCAATAGAGGGAGACATACTGATTTTTCAAAAACCCACATGTCTAATAGTTTAATATTAAAGTATTATAGAGGGAGACATACTGATTTGAGACTATTAATTTTGAGAAATAGTCAATTATTTTATATTTAAATACTTAATGGAGAAAACATATTTCTGTGACTGATTTCATAAAGAATTAATTAAATAAATAGTAGATAGATAATCGGATGTTTATATCAGTTTACATAGTTTTCAGAGCAAGCAAGCTATCCCATTTCGCACTACCTGTTTTAAATCCTCTTTTTTAACCTATGCCCTTTAACTATCTTATGACCTTGCTCTTAACTTCTGAAATTTCTGTTAAAGACATAAAACTTGCTCTCTTTAATTATTAACACCCCACCCCGCCTTTACATTTACAATTACACTGTATATATTTATTGTTATGTACAATTACACTGTATACTGTATATTTATTGATTGTCTTGAGTACTGTTGGAATTTTAAGCGGATAATAGCCCATAGCTGGCTTCAGTAGCAATAAAAATCTTGAATCTATTACTGAAATAATTGCACAAACCTATCCCTTTTATTGGGTTAGGATAACATACCTTTGTTGCATAAATCAATTTTAGGGCAGGACTTAATTCACATGAATTGTAGGTTTAAGGACTATTTTGCATTACTTGCATGTCCAAAGTCTTAATTCAGTTGAATTGTAGATTTAACTATAACCTTACTTGGATGTCCCAAGTCTTCATCAGGCCTAAAAAAAAATTGTATTCATTGGTTGGTCTATATTTTTTCGTGTTTTTTTTTTTTAAGTAAGTCCTTTAGTGCCTTTTTTGCGATTTTATATTTTTGGGATAATTTTGTGTCTGCCTAGTTCAAGACGGTAATTTGCTTTAATTCAGGAAAAGACAATCACCAGGCACCAAATGCATTCCACAGTAGTATACTGGTATTTAAATGGGAACTCCGGGATTTAATTTTCAATGGATATCTCCCGAACAATTAGTTGTGATGTGACTGACAAGATGTCAAAACATTTGGACAAGAAAATAATAAAGAAAAACACTTTCTAAAGTAGGTTTTAAATCAAAAAGTGGGTCTACTACTCATAGCAAAGCAGGGATGTAATTATGCAGGGCGGAGGTGGGTGGGCCCGCCCACCCTAAAAATGTTTCACCCACCCTTAAGTTTATTTTAAGACCTTCCAACCATCCTAATTTCAACCTTCCACCCACACTAAGCCTATGAAAAAGGTAAAAAACTGTTTTTAGTCATCATACCACCCACCTATACATTGTTGCCAGCCCATCCTTGAATTTTTCTAGCTACATACCTGCTAAAGAATAGGAAAATTACGGATTTTCAAAGGGTTGTATTTGAAAACTGTATTAGCGGTTATATTATAATAATAGTCCAGTCAAAATATGAAATGACCCAAAACAAATTGCAACAAAAACCATTTAACTTGTATTTAGTTTGGAATTGCTAATGAAACAACATATCAAAAGTTTACCAAAATCGGAGGAGTGGAACAGTGCCTAATTAGCATAAATTCAAAATGGCCGCCATTAAATATACTTTTGCATATATCTCGGGATAGGAAACATTTGTCTTGGCTCTGCCACATATTATATTGTTTGTGGTTATCTTATAGCTCTTTCATCATTGCAATTCAATTGTAGGTCTAAAATACAATCTAGTTACACCAAGATAAGTTTTCAGGCTTACCTCCAGTAAACACTAGGCCCTAATTATACGCTAGGCCTAATTATATTTCGCTTTCCCTTGGCTTCGATACTGCCGTTTCGGGAGGAGAGCACAGAGGGGCTTCGGATTGGTGATTTAGACCGGGATTTACGCCTATTAGGACGGACTAACCCTTCAAAGAGTTCTTTCATGAACCTGATCTGGGATCTAGAAAAGGGGGCATCTCCTTCAGTTTCTTTATCCACTTCTCTGCCAGATGGAGAGACAGACTGGTATGACTGCAAAGTAGCCGGCCACCCCTGGGCTTGAGGAGGGTAGAAATAATACTCTGGGCCTGGTGGGTAACAAAATTGCTGAGGATGGTATAGCACTTGGGGCCCCCAGAGGAGGCGGGCAAGCACCGATGCTAGCACAGGCACTGGCCTAGGTGTGGTGCCCAAACTTGGCACCCTTACAGTAGTCTGGGTTCCTGAGGGAAGGAACGGTGCAGACACTGAACTGGCCTAGGCCATAACCGATGGCTGACAGGCAGTTGAATCTCGCCTCCGGGAAAGCTCATACAATCTCAATTATACATCATGTAAGTACCCTTGCATAATTATCAATTTTATATCTTAGGCTCTCAGGGCATCATTCACAGTCCTAAAAATGAGAACCTTTGATTGATTGCTTACTAGCATAATTAGCCAAATACGGCACATAAATTATTTCGTCATGTTGCCTGGTGCTTTTGGTTTTCAACTGGGTTTAACTAACTAGTTTTCTAGAATGTATTTTACAATGACAAACACATCCACAAAACTTTGAATCATCCGCTGGTGGCACAATTAAACACTTGGTCGGTGGTTCGAGACTCACTATGGTCGACTGTTTGTGTTCCTGGGCAAGACACTTTATCCACGTTGCCTCTCTCCACCCAGGAGTATAAGTGGGTACCTGGGAGGTACAAATGCCATATG
>JAOTQE010114388.1:0-13008 GCA_025631205.1 Nesometra sesokonis
AATTGAAATAAACCTGGCAACACATTCTTTAAATATTTGATTAAAATTATTCATGTAACCATAGTAACATTATATTATGCCAAAGTTAAATTTTTAGAACTGTATTAGCATGATATATATTTAGACGATTACACGTGCATGAGAGTGTCATCTTGACAGAAATCTGCTCTTAAAATCTAATTTTGGCAGCCATCTTGATTTAATGTAGAAGGAAGCCATTTTGGTTCCAAAAAATATTCTCAAATGTTTTTTCTTTGTGATCAAAAACCGGCGCACTAGACACCACGATCATAAAGTATGGTACTGGTAAAAATACATTATTGTATGATTTTAGCTTATTCAGGTCATGTGACGCGAAAACCCTAAATAGCCCCATACATTTTTGTCCATCACTAAGTAGCCCATGATGTTGTTAGTATAAATCAACGATATGAAGATAAATAATTCACCTCACTAGGAGATATTTGACCATTCACTCAGGTATGTATGTAATTCACTAGTTTTTCAACTTTTGTAAACTTATAAATTTTGAAGGTGGCAACAGGCTACCAACCTGGTAACATCGTCTCATTGAAATCGGGATATACTTAGACCGAGGGTAAGGCTACTTAGATATTAAGTCAGATTAAGAAAAATATACTTTACCTTTATGTAAAGACTCCCCAAACTTTTCATATTTTCATATTGAGTGATTTTTAACTGAAATCGGCAAAAACAAGAGTGCCTTTTATCAAGGCAACAAAGGACTGCTGAATTTTTAAATACCATAGTTCATAGTGCATTGGAGCCAAGTTGCTTCCACCTCCATAACTTTGTGCAAATTCCAAGAGATAGTGTGAACAAAAGTTTGTCAACCTAGAAAAAAAAATGTCTCTTAAACATTCTCAATTACAGCTTTTAACCGAGTTCAACTAGTGTATGTGAGCAAAAACTTGTCTTATCAATTGTCTGGCTTTTGTGCGTCCAAATGACGATTTACATTCGTCTGGACCCCTAGGTTAATACAAATGGTGATGATAAAAATATTCTACGCCCCCAGCACCTCTTAATGCAGTGATGAGTGTTGTCTGAACAACTTCAATATGTTTTCATTATTATCTGATTATATCCTTTAGATATTCTGTGATCACTGCGGATTTCAACCTTTTATGACGGAATACCGTCTGAATTCCCAGTCCATTCCTAAATATGTTTGGTTGTGTCAAATTCACCCTTTAGCGATCCACTCTAGCTAATTTGCTTTTATTTGTCTTACTTAAGTATACATCTATATGTAATTCTCTCGAAATGTACATATGTGTTGAATATACAGACATACCTCTCGTGGGAACAAATAATTGATCGACGGACTCGTACTACAAGGGATTTCTAGTCAAGTTAGTGTCGTCTTTAAGTAAAAATCGAAATTCTAACCGACTCAGTCGTATGTAGAAAGATAAAGAATGTCCTATATAAAAATGAAAGCACTTTGCTTGCATGCTAAATGTATCGTACAAATGTATTCCAAAGAATGTACTAATTGATCATCCTAATGAAACAGAACGTTATATAGGCCTATCATTCAAATACTGCACCAACGCTTTTCGGTCCAATTGCTCGGATCGCGTAAACCATAAATCGTTTAATACCTTCGTTTAATAAAATAAACCTAATCAAAAATAGCAAAAATAACATTCCCATCTGATAATAACAACTAATTTTGAATTGGGCATCAGGGGAATTAGTGTCATAATTTTACGACTATGTTTTGTAACATTTTCCCATGAAATTAAATATTTCATTATCAAATAAAGACAACTCATAATTTATTTCAAACCTCTTTCATAAGGGAGATGAAGTAATTTTACTTATATGAATAATCGGTTGGTGATGACAGTATTAAGATATTAGATGTATAAACCTAGGCGGTGTAACGTATCTATGTTGTTTTACGACTGCCAAGACAGAGTCGTCCCCGGAATCTCTTAGTATTTGTAATCATCATCATCATCATCATCATCATCATTCACTTTCTTTTGCTAATGGCTTTCCATTATTGTAGCGGGCTGTGGGTTATAATTAATTATAGTGGTGTTAAGATATAAGATACAAGTTGTTTTAGAGAGATTTTGTGTTTACCTTTCGCAGATCCGAGTGGGCGTGGTTCCTGGTTTTGGTTTTGACAAGCAAAAAGAAAAAACATAACAACATAGGCCAATACTTCCGTTAAAATCAACACCATTTATTCGTCTAAAAACAAATGTACCATCTTTAGACTCGATTTACCGTATGTTCATAAGAAAAATTGAAATTACATATCTAACATACTATATTATATACATTTTATATATAAGTCTCCGGCCCAGGCGAATAATTTAAATACAATTTTATTTTTATGCACAGTAATCAATGCTGCAATACTTAACGATTGTCTAATAATACTAATGGATAGGCCTAATATTAATACAATACCGGTATATTATTTTATGTTTCTTTCGTTACATTTCAAAATATTGCAACACTAAATAATAATAATTTGTTAAATTAAATTATATTTCTATGCAAGTAGATTTTCTAAATTTAAAGTAGACGGCTACACTAATATTTAATATAATTATGAATTTCATCGTTTTAATCAAATCATAGGCCTATTAGGCCCTGCATATTTTTTTAATTTTAAGTTTACGGTGCAGGGGCATAAGGACCTGTACTGCTCAGCATTAGAATATAACAGTCTGCGTACACCACACTTACAACTTCAGCAGATACTAGCGTGATACTTTGTGATTGCAATCCCCATAAGCCTTCCTTCCAAAATGGCCGCCAGCCTTCAGCACTAAGATAAGTTATGACCACAACTGTTTAATAATTTATTGTATTTGCAATACATTTTTGTCACACAAATTATTCATTTATATTTTATATAGGGCTTACTGTATTTCATTTTAGTCACTGCATTTGAATTCTATTTCAATTGACTTTTGCTCATCGAAATTCAAAACCTTTTCAAATGATAAAACTCAATTGTTTTCAAACTTGTGATTGGGGGCGCATAGCAAAATTAGTGCGATTTGATTTCATGGAAGGAGCTTCTATGGAGCTGCATTTTGGGTATGAATTCAATAAAAATTCAGCAACTAGTTATTATAATAAATGTATGAACTGCACTCATACGGTTGTGAGCGTGCACAGAAGGCCCGTGCTTCATTGCTGGGGGAGTCTAAACCTAGGTTGTGAAATCAGACACTCAATTTCGTTGACTACAGTCGACCTCATTAACACTAAATTCAAATATTCGTAAATAAGAAGTTGTTAATACAACTACTTAAAAAATCGTGTAGACCGATTATTCTCTCGTATAATTTACAGTTTGAATAGGCTAGGATAAAAAACATAACATAATTTTGAATAAGCCATTCCACGGTTTCAACTGCGCATGTGAGTTACTAAGGTCAAGTAATAAAACAACGCGCGGCTTTTATTGAAATGGATATAATTGCCGCGCGAAGTTTTATGGCTTGACCTTAATCTGCACATGTTCAGTTGAAACCGTGAAATGGCTTATTATTGGACAAATTATGTAATAATTTATTATATTTGAGTCTTTGGCTCTAAAAAGTTTATGTGAAATAAAAGAAGTCGACTGTAAAATGCGTCTTCTAAAAAAACACACTTTTTGAGGCTAAAAGACTTGTTGCGAACAACACTGATATTGGAGATTTACTAACATATTATACTATTATACAAAATGAGATGAAACATGGTTAATAAACAAGCATCGTATTTTTTTAATGCTATGATTATTAGTGAAATACAAAAATTATTGTTTTTATATTTATATTTTTCTCTTAAAATTTGAACAGATAAATGCAAATCAGACCAGAACATAAATTACATTAAAACAAATTGTTTTTAGGTTGTGTCACAAGGTAGTTCTCTCGTCTATCAGTCTTCATCCCATTCCATTGCCTTAAGAGGTAAGTTATTTGAGACAAGTGATTTTATATAGTTTTCATATTCATTCTGTTCCGCGGCACGTTGTCGTAGCAAATCGGCGACTTTAGCGTTGTAAAGAGAATATTCCTGATCTGTCTTTGGGTTCCATGAACGGCGACCGTACCTCCAAGGACGACGTTGACCCGAAAGTATTGAACCAATGGCTACACGTTCTGATGAAGAGAAAAAGGCTTTGATTTATTATAAAACAAATAAAAACTCGTCATAAGATTGTAATCTGTATTTTTCGTCGAAATCATCGCCATTGTCTCCGTCATCGTCATCTTCATCACCATAACCATCATCATCATCATCATCATCATCACCACCACCATCATCATCATCATCATCATCATCATCATCATCTTCATCATCATCATCATCATCATCATCATTATTATCATCATCACCATCATCGTCGTCGTCGTCGTCGTCATCATCATCATCATCATCATCATCATCATCATCATCACCTTCGTCGTCGTTGTTGTCGTCTTCGCCACTTTGACGTAAATCCGGCCTGCCAACCCTGAGCCGCAGTGCCCAAGCTTATGTAATTATAAATCATGAAACACAACTGTACTGTACTCGGTACTGAGTTTCACCATTTGCCATTATCACCTTCATTATTAACCGCGTAGGCCTATTTTATCTCGTAAATCATTCTTTATATTATTTTTTTTAGTTCAACATGCTCCATGTTCAATCTTCAACCAAACAAACTGAAATATTGATACATATTTTGAAAAATACAGTTAATTGGTCATATAACTGTGAGAAGTGCCTCTCCACCCCTTATTTTTAAGAATATCATAGATCCGCTTCTGATTATTTTAATTTTGTTCTTTGAGGAAAAAACGAACTTTAACCGGTTCGTTTTTTTTATATTACTGCGTCCTATGTATGTCAAAGCCATACCTATGAATTTAGGACCAAAGTCTAGGTTAGGACTACATTTTACCTTATGCTTTTGTAAAGGAAAACGCATAGGCCCTGTATAGGTTAATTCATTTCCATATTCTAACTGTAATTAGTTATTGATAAACTTCATTAAACAACGCGATTACGTTTCCATATGTAATTATAGGTGTTCGGTTACACATAATGAAATTCATAGACGGATAATCAATTCCAATAAATTATTTCGATTGAATACGGTTGTTTGGTGATAATTAATACGTTCACACTTGTAGATTACATTTGAATATTTGAATAACCACAGGTTAAAGGAACATTTAGAAATAGTTAAATAGTTTTGTTAGGCCCAAGTCAGAATGCAAATATTGAAGGCAGACAAATATCCTAGTTTAAGAATTAATTATAACAGAAAACAGTAATTTTAACACGATGTACGTATAATGTGCCAGAACGTATACAAATGAAGAAGACATTCAGTCTCAGGTGTTTGGAAATTTTCAGACAGAACAAATGCTGGTGTTGTAGATATTTTTCTGCATTTTGTTACTGCCTATACAATACCAGTTACTCATTAAAATGCACTGGCAAATAGTAAACAATGTCTTCAACAAAGATGTAGAGTTTGGCCACGACCAATAGACAAATTTCATGCATTAGAAATAGGCCTTGTTTTATAAGTTTATCATATCAGTGAATTAAGTCCATATTAAGTATATTTATTGCGAGGTTTTCATGCTTTTATGTAAACTTTATTTAATTTTGAATTTCTCTTTGAAGTTCTTAAGTAGGCCTATATAAGGATACCCACAAAATGCGCGTTACAGTTGTACATCTCGTAGTCGGACACCCTCGAGTCCAGATTCGGTCGATAAAGAGTCAAACGTCTTAAAATCTTGTATACGATATTCGCGCATTTATGTATTCGTCACTAGACGATGATTATGTAGTTTGCACGGTTGAACTGCCGTAAACATTTTTTCACCCAAAGAATTATTAATGCTTGGAACGCTCTGCCTGCCAATGTAATCGAAGTGGACACAGTAAATAAATTCAAAAGCCAGCTGAAGAAGACAATGGAGGCTAATAGAGGGCCACGTTTCCTCTTGCACCACTCTTTTGAGTGGTGTACGGTGAGTTATGAGTACGGATACAGTACTCTACAAACTACTTTGATTTACTATTACATTTACAATAACATAAACCATTATAAAGAATTTATAATGAAAATTGTTATGTCTCAAAAAGCACCAGCTTTTTTTGGGTGCCGCTTATGGTACCCAAGTTACCAAATACTCCAATTAAATATGAAAAACTGACTTTGGAATTAATGGCTGGGAGATGTACGCTCACGAAATCTCAAAAAGTCGTAATGTGTTTAAATTTTACATCAACATTATACATGATAATGAAAAGTAATGTAATAAATAATTGCTAAAATTGACTAATGTTGATTTGTCAATAGGGCTACTGGAAACGTAGAATCCAAACTAATGACTTAACGAGAAAATTAAAGACGTGCAATCCATTTGACACATTACTAATGATTGTTGAATGGAACTATCTACTAAAATCAATAATGATAACTGATCTTATGGCGGAAGTATACATCAATATGTACTCGTATAACGATGAGCTCCGGTTTTGTCATCCTTCGTAATTGTGTAAAAACAAATATCTTACAATGTTAATAGCGCGCTGGCCTATTCCTGTGCGTAATGCGTAATGCCATGGAATTGCGCCCGTTACAAAATAAGGAGTAACGAACGCGCTTGTAGAAAATATTGCTATGATGGTGATTGGAAATGCAATTCAAAATTGAATAATGAAATTAATTTAGGCCTATATTCTATATCAAATTCAGTATCACCCCTTGGAAAATAAATCCAAATAATGATTATTTTAAGTAATATTATAAAAACGAGAATAAACAATACATTTTAAAGCAGCGCCCCCTGCAAAATAAGGACATGGAATTATTATTACGGTTAGAAGGTGATCTTAACACTGTAAAATGGCAGTCTCATGTGGGCGCCTACTATTTTGATTTCTCAGCCTCCGTCACAAACATCTAAGTTAGATAATCATAACTGTTTTATAATTATTGTATTTTTTAACATTTTTGTTTTACAAATTATTTCCATAGGCCTATGTCACACTATATTATGTTGTCAATGTCTTTAGATTTTGAATTAATTTACTTTCATTTATTGATAAATTTTAAACTTCTATGAAAGATTACAGTCTTAGAACGTAACACGATTTGATTGGTTGGATTCCGAAATAGTATAGGTGCCTACACGGAATTGAACTTTGGGCTATGTATTCTGTAAAAGTTCACTATCTAATTTGAGCGTTTAATGTCTTTTTCGCGTATTACAGAAATTCAATGCAAAACTCGGCCAGCACGCTATTTTTACATTGTAAGATCTTTGGTAAAAAGCGATCATCTATGAAGACTGATACATTCTTTTACTAATCATACCTCATGCATAAAATGTATTTGTTGAGAAATACGATTGGATTCATTATTTTTAAAAATAGTCTGAAAATTTAGAGGGCGCTCTGATAATTTTTTTTATTTGATTTGATTTATTCAATATGCTTTAAAAATAATACACAACAATAAATACAGTACATAAAATAATTAAAACTACAAAGAAACATAAGAGCATACCAGGTATAACCTTATAATCGTTAAACAATACTATTATTTCCATGGGGGTCCCCGAATTAATTAAATGATCTGTTTTTGTTATAGTCCTAGCATACTCCTACTTTTGGAGATTAGAATTACCCACCTGAACCTGAACCTCGGAAAATTTAGATAACGTTTGAATATTTTAACATAATATTTTATAGGTGCGAAGTGGAATTGAACCCAAGCGCGAATATCATTTCAGGTTGCAAGTCAACCGTTTTACCCAATATGCCAATTATCGCCTGACAACAGAAGTGAGTTTTAGAAGAAAATAACAAATGGTTAGAAACTTATACAAAAATGTGTTTATATTTTCCCAAAGAGGACTTGAACCTGTGTTTGAATTTCATTGTAGTCAACCATTTTACCCAATCGGCCAACTATTACAAGCCTGTGATGAATTCAAGCAAATTTCAAAACAAATAATCTGACGCATGAGGGCATTATATAGCCCATTTGATGAGTTCATAAAACAGTGCACCTTTATTCATACTGGTAAGCGGTTTTTTACATTTTGGGATGGCATAGAGCCGGAGCTATGGAGTTACGAGTACTTGTTTTTTCAAGATTTGATAATCTTATCCGTTTCAAAGTTAACAGTCATTAATTAGTAATGTCCTTGTTGGTTAGTCGGTCGGTCTATCGATCGGTGAGTTTTGGTACGCGCTGTAGCTTGGTGGCTACACGTTTGTCTTCCAGTCCTGAGGTCTTGGGTCGAACCTAGCTGCACACTTGGTTCTTAACCATGACCTAAAAGCACCACTCACTAAAGCCTCTAAAGCCTCATAATGAGACTTGGTTTACAAAGCATGAAGTAGATCTCATCCTGTAAGTGGCGAAAACAAAACAAAATAAGTATCGCAACTTTATCACGAATGACGAAAATTAGGATCACTCGACTAACAATATAATGTTTTACTCGGAAACGGACTTAAACCTGGATATCAGATTACAATTCTGATGCTATACCAACTAAACTAACCATCGGTAGATAAGACTAAGGTAGAAAAAAAAGATGAATATTTCAAAGCACTGATTGTTTAAAAAGAACAACATTTTTTGTATAAGCCTTAAATGGAATTGAACCCTTAATGGGCATTACCATCAGGTTAAAAACATGATGCTCTCCCGTCTGGGTTTACAGTCAGTCAACATGATTATACTACTGCCCAATCACCACCATATTTCACTGGAAATAAGCCCGTTTTGGACTCTCGTTACTTCTGGTGTTTCCAAACACTGAATACATATATTTTTTTTTTAAGAGAAGCAAATTTTATATAAATAGCAGACCATAAACTTTCTTTCCGAAAAAGGGTAGTCATAATCGGGGTTATAAAGCTTACAAAAGCGTGTTTGATCCCACATTACTCAAAAGGTCACGGGGTCATAAGATGCCAACGCTGAGATTTTTCTATGAAACCATTGAATTTACAATTTCAGAGGAGATGATTTATCAATTATTTTGCCGAGTGACTAGAACAATTTGCAGTGTGTGGGGTAAATGCAACATGCCCTGATTGAGTACCACGACCAACCCACCCCTTAAAATGCGTTTTATCTAGGCCTAAGTCTTTATTTATCTTTAAAGTAAGATTCGTCTTCACGTAGGATGATAGTTTATTACTGTATTAATGGACTGAATGTACCTAACCAAATGCCAATAAATCGGATTAATATTAAAATTGGTTAATAAACCGTTATTATTCACTTTATTTAAAAAATCCCACAATTTTTATTTATGTATGCATCGGCATTTTGCTAAGTAGCCTTAATTACTGCCTATAACAGTTTGTCACTGAATGCATTTAAAGACTTATCGTAACCGTGGGAGGTACAGGTCCAAAGGTGCTTTCGGCATCGTCAGAGTAATCATCTGCCAACACTCTTAACCAAAACGAATCATCCAAATAGCCGCCTAACTAATTACCAACACGAATTTAAAAATACAGCAAGGCATCTTGTTTAAAGAACTGATCGGTCAAAAATAGCAATTCCATTTCATTTTAATAAACCTCAATGTCATAGGTATAATCCATCCATACCCCGAACTAACTAATCGGTAACTAATGTTTTACTTTTGGGCGGCATGAATACTATGGTTTTTTTTTAAATTTTTAAATTTTATTTATGGTTGTTTTTTTTTTTTTTTTTTTTTTTTTGCAATATAATTATATGTTTGCGACCCAGGGCTTCTTATTTGGTCAACCTTCGGTCGTTTTTCATTAAAACCTAATTAAACGTTTAGGCCTGTTTTAGAGGGATTAAGCATGTTCACCCTCCCCTCCCACCTAAACACCTTAAATTTCCCTTGAGAGTAAATCGCCATTAAGAATAAGAAGACATTAGCAGTGGACCTATTGTAGACCATATTATTTTAGAAGAAAACAACACATTATATAAAATATTTTGTCTGTTTGATAAAAAGGCAATGCATCATTGAAATTTAAGGAATATAAAAATAACTAGGCCCTATTTTTGCAAATCACAAGCACAAAAATGCCAGTAGGCCCTAGTATTGACAGCACTTGGTTGTGCATTAACCTCTTGTGTAGGCGTTTGCTAATATTATTAATGACACAGTTATTTGTCAATATTATCTGTTTAAATTTGAATTTAACGTTATAATCACTAAATACAAAATGTTTTTAAATTAATAAGACGTCGATAATAATTTAAAATATTAAAGGTCAAAATATTAATCAAGAAACATCTGGGTTCATAATGTGTCATCAATCATAAGATATAAGGTACGGTATACCTTTAACACCTATCGCATATTAATAAAGGATGATTATAATTGTATTTCTCTTGGTAATGACGTTATTGTTATTTATATTAAAATTGACATTATTTGTTATATTTAAAGTGTATGTTATATAAAAATCATTGCGACTACCATACGTAATGTTACCAACAAGTCACTTTTTTATCAATCGTTGTCTGCTCCAAGTGTGCAAACCAGCTCCAAACTTTATGCCATTAATGGCGTTCCATTAAAATTTTATCGACTGTGCATTTTGCACAACCTTTCAAAGAGCTTTAATTTTATCTGTAACTACTATCCTTTCTAATTGAGAACCAGTGTATGCAATTTAATGATTGAGAGGGGTCGTTTACAAGACCAAACACGATTATATAACAATTGCAATTTTGGTGAAGTAAAAGACGAGTGCACTTTGTAGTAAACAATAGGAACCATCTATTTCCAATAGTTATGGGGTATTCATAATTCTGAGACTTTAAATGGATGATAAATTTTGTTATCCTAATCAGGGAACATTTACATTACTATTGCCACTCCTTACTAAAATGTATTTAATAATATGTATACATTTAAATATGTACTCAAAATTATGTAGGTGTTATCTTGTCCTTTCCCTTGAACCAAATTTTCATTTAATATTTCTAGATCTCCGTCAATTTAGACCTATATAATTTTGTCAATACCGTAGAAGTAATTGTCTTGTTTTGTATAATTGATTATACCACGGTGTACAGGCGAGGTTCCAAGGTGGGAGCGGCTTCCCCTTTCCCCCTCCTTTTTTGACTTGGCAGAGTATTACTTTTTTCACAATTTGTAGAGAACAATCTTCCCTAGCCCCGCACGCCTATCGCTATGCGTTTGCTGTTAAAATCTCACATCTATTTTTGTCCAACTTGGTATCGGGCCCCCTCTTTCAAGATTTCAAGATTCCCCTGTGTATAATGTGTTAATAAAGCTAATCTATCACCTGATCCTTAGCATAACTTTCTTATGTTGGTTTAATCTTGTTTGCAAGAAAGAAAAAAAACGTGCTTAAACATAAAGTTCTTTATCAAATGATTGTCACATGGTTCACTTCGAACTATGGCCAGATCAGTAATCCAGATCAGTGACCTTATCTCGCCACAATTTCCCACGCAAACGATTAGAGGAGATAAACAAAAACAACATAGATGGTTATTACTAGTTCCCCGATAAAAAAAACTAGATTTACTTAAAAGTAATTTACTATAGGAGAAACGTGGTGTGGGTGGTCAAAAAATGTAATTCAACCAACTGGCAGGTTGAAGGTAGTCTATACGCCCTGTTAAATAGTAAATCCAAAGCTCTACCTCTAACGTATGATAGAACGCAACCGGGCGAGATAAGGTCGTTGATCCGGTTACAATAAGGACTTTTAGAAGAAGTGGACGAATTCTCTGATTGTGCGTATCAACGTCGTCGACTGTCGAACGTTCACTGAAGTTTTATGGTGTTTAGATTTCACTCGACGTGAACGTACCACGTCCTACGTCATCATCGTAGTTCAGAAGATCAAAACAATTAAAATGACGAATTTATACCGAACTCAATTATTTTGATTTTTAATAATGATTTTATTTTGCTATAATTAGACCTAAGTTAGGTAGGCCTAAGTTACTAAAATTACTTTTCCTAGGTCTAGGTACTATAGCCCTGTATAGGATAGGCTATAAGCCTCATCTACTATACTACTAGGCCTCTAGTAGGTAGCCCTGCCTCGCGTAGGCCTAGCCTATGCCAGGCCCTAGCCTAGGCTAGTGTTTTAGGCTAATTCCAGGGTTGCAATTTTAATGAATTTAAATTTTAAACACTAAATGTGTTTCACGAAAGTTCTTGCTTTGTAAGTATATTATAATTTATAAAGAATTCTGGTTCTCCACAACCCGAATTTTCCGTTTCTAAGATTTTCGCTAACATAGCTGCCGACAAGTTTACAGCAATGACGTCATGTTGGCTCACTGAGAGAGCGAACTTCAAAGTGCTAGTGAACACGTTATGAATTTTGGGAGTGAACGTGATTGTCAACATCACGCATGCGCTATTCATCAAAATGACGTAAATTGCGTATCAGTCCAAATGTGAACGTGTAAATCGAAAGCCCCATAGTATCTGATTCAGCCCGGTTCGATGAACAACAGTTATAGTGTTACCCCATTGCATGGACTTACATAACTTTGTAAATATATGTACCATGGGTCTATTTGTATTAATAATCATATTGAATGTATAAAAAAAGAAAGTACATAATGGGTAAAATATCGTTGATGTTAATGACATTGATGTACGGTAATTTGATATTATGAGGCAATTGATGAAATTGACTTAGAATAGTGCCCAGTATGTACATGGATTACTAAATATTCGTCTTAGGAATTGTATTGATTTATACTATGTTGTATACATAACCTTAATACAACATCGGGTTACTGCTACATTAAATTCCACCTAAAGTCAATGTTTTATAGTATTACAGAAATACAAACTTCCCTTTTAATACCAACCTTTCTGAGTTGAATTACAAACAATTATTTTAATGGTTTCTACAATTTACGTTAGTGAGGTTTCGCAAATTTACGAAATACGAATACGAAAACGGATACGTCATACATTCTTGTAACATTTGAATAGA
>JAOTQE010114399.1:0-13008 GCA_025631205.1 Nesometra sesokonis
CTGGGGGTTGGGCGACCTTTTCTTCCACGTCGGAAAGAAAATAAGGTTTCGTCGGGGGTTTTGTATGGCAACGGTAAGGGACAAACGAAGCTCCAACACCAAAACGGGCTAAAAAGTACGCAAAATACGGAAAATAACGGGGTTTTTTTTGTTTTTTTTTACTCGTCAGACTGAAACCAGGAACACGCCCACTAAACTTGCCCAACTCGTCAGGGGACACGTTCCCCCCTGCCTGACGGGGGCTTTGCTTTGCTGTCGGGGAATTCCTGGCGCCCCTACTGTGTATAATGATGATAATGTATTTTAACAAGCTCTTTCCCATAAGATCCATCGAATAAGAAGAAAATAGAAATTCCAAATTACAATAGGCCTGACAGTGACCAGAAAGCTTTTTTGTTAACATTTTCCTTTGTGTGTGGAAATAAATATGTCACAGAAAATTTAGTAATAACTAAAAGGGTTTTTGAACATTTTTTTTTTGCGTAGAAAATATATCAGTTGAAATCCTACATAAATGAATATGTTCAAACTTGTCATATCCCATCGTCAGTGAATTAACAAGGACTAAAAGTTTCGTCATATGTTTTGTAAAGATATAAAAAATAAAACAGGGGCAGATATTATTATTATTATGTTAGGTGCGCCGGGTCAAAAGTTTACCATCAAAAACCAAAATAGGGACCAAAATATGGTATCAAAGCACCATAATGGGGTGATACTTTTTTTTTGTTCGTCAGCATAAAACTGGCAACCACACCTACCCAGATCTTGAAGGGTTCCCCCCACCCACCCACTTTCTGCGGATCCTGGATCCGCCCCTGTAAAACTAATTTGTTTTCTTTATCTTATAAGGTACCTTTGACGCGCTGGCTGTGGGTGTTTTTGGAGCCGTGTACATCATGATTTTCTATACGTTTATGGTAAGGAAGATATTATATTGCAAAAGATAATTTAATAAATAACACTAGAACTAAAAAAATCAAGCAGTACCGTATACGGTAATCAATTTGTCCAGGAGCACGCAATACACTCTCACTTTATTCATGCTGACCCAGCATTTGAAATGGGTGAGATTTTTTTATATTGGTTAATTTGTTTATATACTGTAACTTCTGTAAAATTTTTAACAAATACTTGGTCAGCCGCTTGACATAGGTTTTATTAATATTAGAGTGTTGGCAAAAGGATAGAAAATGATGGTGAATTAGACGGAAAAATACAGGCAAAATAGGACTTCTATACCTTTTGGTTATACAAATCAAAGCTTTAGGTAAACCTTGACGATGCTAAATTCAAACAAAAGAGTTTCCAGTCTAACTTTCATTTTTGGCAGATTAAGCAGTTTAAGTTTTTTGATTATATGACTCACCTAACCAAGGCTGATTCTACAAGTATGTTTCTGTATACACTAATTCTTCAGTTCATACATTAAACCATGAATGTCTAAAACGTTAAAAGGGGCCTACATAATCAGTAATAGGTTTAATTGCTGTTTCTAAAATAGTTTGAGATTCCACGAGTCATACTAAATTTGTTCAAAGGGCAACTCCAGGATTAAAATTTCTATGGATACATTTATAGAACAATTAGTTGTGACCTAACTGACAAAATTCCACAATATTTGGACAACGATATAATGCTGAATGACGTGTTGAAAAGTGAGTCCGAAATCAAAAGGGGGTCTACTACTCAAATTACACAGTGTTAAAAAATAGGAAAAGTGGAAATTTTGAAAGGGTTGTGCTTGAAAACAAAATTCACATTACAAATATAATTTACATAAATGGAAAGATATGTCAAATTCACATTAGAACAGGTAATTTTTAATGTGACTTTTGATACGGTTTTCAAATACAATCCTTTCAAAATCTATAATTTTCCTATTCTTTAGCATTGTGTAATATGAGTAGTATACCCACTTTTTGAATTAATGCCTACTAATTGTTCCATAAAATTATCCATAGAAATTTTAATCCCGCAGTTTCCCTTTAAGCAATGAAGCACCTGTAACTTTTTACCTGCTCTGATACCAAAATATTTGGGTTTTTTTTCCGATTTTCGTGTATCGTTAAATTGTTTTTCCGATATAAAGTAATACACGAAAAGAAAGAACGTTTAATGACTGCAGGCGCGGATCCAAGGGGGGAAGGACAAACCGACGCAGTCCCCTGACTTGAACGAATATTATTGGAACTTAAAAAAACTCAATGTTTGCAATAAATTATCTGCCAAAATTGCCCCTCAGATACCCAGGAAATGCATTTTTTTGTAAATTGGCATGGGAAGGACTCTATACCCCTAGTTCGGCATCGGGTCCCCTCTATTCAGCTCTGCTGAATCCGCCCCTCGACTGAAATCATGGCATTTTAAACCGAAGTTTAATCAGATTATCACTAACAAGAGAAAAGTGAAACTGATGTCACTGTTCCATGACTAATGTAGTGAAAATAATGAGAGGAATACTTTGTTGAATACGCTCATTTAACTCTAGTTTAATCATGGTTATAAGTACCTTTGTGTTTAAAATCTTACCCATTTGTATTAATACGTTACTACAAACATGAAGGTTATTCATGACACTAATACAAAATTACATTGTATGTACCACTAAGGTTGTCATTGGTATTTTACCTTAATCTTATGTCTCCAATGTGTGGGTGATTTTATCCATTGTGGTGGGGATATTTTCCTAACCCACGTACCATCACCTTGCCGTTAAAATCAAAACAAAATCGAAACGAAAATGTTAAACCTTGAATGCATGCCAAACAAAAATAAGAGAATTCGAGAAATATTAAATTGCCCTAATTATTCAAATTGTAGGATGTACATGTCTTGTTTTACATTCTTCATTAATGATTAATAGGCTTAATCAAATTCCAACTTTCTTACTTCCTTTCTCTTAGACAAATCTTCAGAAACATTATTTAAATCTACTATTACCAATGTATTGTAAACCTGAATTTAAAAAAGAAAATAGCTAAATACTATGCCATCAGCGGTAGTAATCTTTATGTTGTTATTTAGATATGTTCTGGAGTTGCCTCAGCTTTAGCTATTCGCATTGGATACAGCTTAGGAGAGAATGAAACTGGTAAAGCTAAGGTATCCATGCAAGTGGCGTTTATATTGTGTTGTAAGTATTGATACTGGTGATTGTGTTTGGTGGTGACTGTGATGATGGCAATGGTGGTGAAGGTGATGGTGGTGATGAAGGTTTTGGTGATGGTGGTGGCGGTAGTGGTGGTCGTGGTGGTGGTGGTGGTGGTGATGATGTTGGTTCTAGTGGTCGTGGTCGTGTGGTCGTGGTGGTGGTGATGGTGGTAGTAATGGTAATGGGAATTGTGGTGGTGGTGATGATGATGTTGATGGTGATGGTTACTGTGATGGTGATGGTGTTATTAATTGTGGTGATGGTGATGGAGGTGATGGTGGTGGCGGTAGTTGTGGTGTTGATGGAGGTGTTGGTATTGGTGGTAATGGTGGTGGTGATGGTGGTGGTAATGTTAATGGTAATGGGAATTGAGGTGGTGGTGGTGGTGGTGGTGGTTGTGATGAAGTTGATGGTGATGGTTACTGTGATGGTTCTGGCGGTGGTGTTAATGATTGTGGTTGTATTGTGGTGATGATAATTTATGATGGTAATAATGATGGTGATGGTGGTGGTTATTGTGTTGGTGGTGGTGGTGGTGATGGTGGTGGTGGCGGTAATGGGGTGATTGTGATGGTAGTGGTGGTGTTGTTTTTGGTGCACTGATGGTACCTATCATTTACATTGTCATTGTATGTCGGCGTTCCATACATCGAAATCGAAACACAACATAGCCCTAATTATAGAGTTATCTTTAGAGGTTGGTGGTGGTAGTAAGAGGGATTGCATGTGTGTGGAATGGGTGGGGCGGGCGGAGGGTTGCTACCAAGATGAAAATTATAATCTAGAAGATAGATGAGGGAGGTTAGCCGTTATTGTTGAGTTTCAGTCACAAAAATACTTCAGGGAAAGAAACAGTTACCCTTACTTATGTTTTACTTAACAGCTCAGTTATTATCAATACACAGTCTTACATTGATGATGTTTTTTGCCGTAGGCCTATACTTAGAATGTTCTTTTGACAAAATCAGATAATTTTTAATAGACCTAATGTATTTTCTTCTTAAAGGGATATACGCAGTTGTTGTGTCTGCTGTATTTTTGTGTTTTCCTAATTATATTGGATACATATTCACCAATGATAGGTAAGTTTGATGTTCTTGAGAATAGTTGAAAACAATCATAATGTTGTCAAATAAATAATTTTTTCTTGTCATGTTTCATAAAATTATTGAGGACAGAACGACAAACAGACTGAGTAACCTACTAATGGAATAACTGACCAATATCACTGGCAACTTCCTGTCAAATCGGAAATCATTATCACTAACAGAACGGGAAACTTTGTGACACGAGGGATCCCAGACTTTGAAGAGATGGGGGCGCACTGTTCCCGTTTTGACTAGAACTCTACTCTTGACCAAATTCGCGATTTTCAATTTGACAAGCAACAAAATAGGCCATTTGCGGGTTTTCGTGCTGTGTTTGTAAGAATTTATCATTATTTCATTTTTGCGGGACAACTTAACAGGTGCGCACAATGCAGGGGGACGCAAATCCACCTTGACATGAGGAGGCACCAGGTGCCCCTCCCCACCCTCACTTCCAAATCCACCTGATGCCAGCCGATCGCCATCGCCAACATACGATTGATTGACCACATACGATCAAATTATTTGCAGTGGTGCTGCAGATCTAAAAATAATGTTGTGATTCACATTTTGTGTTATGCATTTCTGTTCTGTTTGCAGGGAAGTCATTGAAGCAATTGCAAAGATTGTTCCTATTTTGGCTATCTTTGAAATAAGTGATTTGACCAGCGTAAGTATAAATTTCATTCATGCCAACCCTAGCGATTTTTAATGTCCTTGTTAATCTACTTAATAGACGCTAATAACTTCTGTAATACGTTCCCTCTTTCATTGCCTCGATAAAATCTACCGGTTTTGATGTTAAAAATATTATGAAATTCATATAACTGAGCACACAGAAGATGACCCTGAATTTTACTTTCAAAAATATTTTTGTCCTATTTAACACCATTTTGGAAAGTTTTGTCTATTGCGAAGTTCTGTTTTACAGGATTTCATCCTTGTTTATTCGTACTGACGGTGGTCCTGCAGTGGTGTAGGCGTGCTTAGGCTGCTCGAGCATACCCCAACCCCTTCAGTGGTAGAAACAATAAAATTGGTATATAAATATAAAAATTGGGGCCTCGAACACACCGCCCTCAAAGGAAAAAGACTATAGGCCAACTGCCAGAGAAAAGAACCATAAACCCAATAACCCCGACATAATCCGCGTCAGACAGGGGAAATTAGGGTTTTTTCCTTTTCATTTTTTCGATTGGAGTTTAAGGACCCCTATTTACAAATTCATGGATACGCCCCTGCACTTAAGGGACGTTCCTTAAACATTTTGAGGGTTCACTATACACCATAAAACCCTCCTGGATTCGGCATTGCAACACAAAAATTGTTTTCACTGTGCAACTAATTGTATACGTTATTCTTAGTCGAAAGTATGTTTTTTATTCGTGTTACAAAAGTAAGTATACATATAATTTCAATATATAATTCAAAATCAGGATTGTTTTTTCTTTCTTTTAGAACATTGCAAAAGGTGCTATCCAAGGATGTGGACGACAAAGTGCCGCGGCGTTAATAGCATTTATAAGCTACTATTTCATTGGTCTTCCAGTTTGTGTTTACTTGGTTATGTTTCAAGGATTGAGGGCCAAAGGTATGCATTTCGTCAATTCATCCATTTGATATTCTCTCGACTGTAAATGAGTATTGGGGCCTATAGACAATTATAAAAACGCTTTGTTATTCATAAATTATTTTACTTAGACTAAAATATCTTTAAAATGTTTACCTTGGTAGGCTCAGCGTCGCTTCTCATGCCTTTTTAAATAAAAAATTGGTTGGGTTCCTCAGAATCCATGCTAGTACACACCATAGGTTAATATATAGCAACGATGACATCATACCCGCATCAACATGGAGCTTTCATTCGGTAGGCAAATTTACAAAACTGCCTATACCAGATGTTAAAAAGGCGGGGTGGAAGAGAACATTATCACACAATTGGGGAGAATGATATTTGAGGCCATTGTATGAAACATTGCGCCTATGATTAAATTGATTAGATAAAATCATTGTTATATTCTGTGTGATCCATAGTTCGATTCCAATTGACTCTAAGAACCTGAGACTATAGAAAACCACTGTCTGTAAAAAACATGATTTCATGATCGATTTGAACAAGACAAAAATGCAAAGACTCTGAAGAAAATCTATCTAATGTAGCTATTCGCCTATATGAGATAACTTCGGCTTGAAAGTAATAGAAAATTTGAAAAAGTACGATGTCCACAATAAAAATATTACCTTAGGCCTATATTATAAGTCAAGTAAATGTATATATAAAATAGAAATTACTGTTAATATATGTTGTGTACGATAATTTGATTTAAATTATTTTTTTTCATCAATAATTGTTACCGATGTGAAAATATTGAAGGGAAAAAAAAAAGAAATCATGGTGCGGCTCAAGCTTTTCCAGAAATCGTTACATCTAGGCCTTGTATATTTAAATAACGTATTATACACAATTCTTGGACATTAATATTCAGGAGCTAAATATCTATGTTTCATAAGCGTGAACAGTGGTAGATTTTTGGTATGGTGAGGGAGTTAGGAAGTACCTGTGTATGATCCAGTGAAGACATATAACCTGGTATGAAAGTACACAGACAAAAAAGGAAGATGTCTTTTTTTTTGCTTGATATATCAAAATCAAAACCGGGAACACAACCCGTTGGCGATATAAATTTCTGAATGCTCCATTCAACATATTCTGGATGCGCCACTGGTGAATTCCGATTAGATAACTTCTTCATTAACATCTTTGTTTCCTCTTATATTTATTTGTTAATAAATTGTATTGCAGGAATGTGGATCGGGTTATGCATTGGGAATGCATTACAAGCACTATTTCTCCTCATCTACACATTCACCATCAATTGGGAAAAAGAAGCAAATTTAGTAAGAGCACTATACATTGTAAATACTGTATTTATTTAGAGACATACTTTTAACCATAAAGTAAATCTATCGTATATTTTTATCCCATTGGGAATAAAAATTGTTAAAATGATTATACAATTCATCGTTATCTTGTGCTGTCTTCTGGTCGAATGTCGACCACTACAAATTGTCCATCTACATACATACAATCTATCGTGTGTATAACACCATTGTAAATAAACATTGTTAAAAATGATTATAAAATTTATCGTTATCTTGTGCTGTCTTCTAGTCGAATGTTGACCACTACTAAATTGCCCATCTACATAGTAGGCTTAATCAGCTTTCATCTTCATCATGTGGCGAATCCATAAGTTTTTGAAGGGAGGGTTCGGAAATTTATATATTGGACCTGGGTGGTCCCCGGTTTTGAGTTTGACAAGCAAAGAAAGGTCCCTGTTTGCCTATAATTTGAAAGATACCTGTCTTCTCAGACTCATGCATAGATACTTATAAGAGTAACTTATCCCATCTCATCTTATCATATTAGTTAAAAATTTTTATTTAACATTCATAATTTATTTTTTCCTCTACTATGATAGTGTCAAGAAAGAATGCGTATTATAAAATCAGAGTTTATTGAGGATGCTGCGTCAGTGGATATCATGAACCAACAGACCTTAAAGCAAACGACGGTATTGGACAACGAATCAACAGATACGGAAAATGAAAACTCTAAAAATACGGACTTGAAACAAACCACGCAATTGGACACTAAATCTGGAACAAAGAAAACGTTTCCTAACAATAAAAAAGACTCAAAACAGACGATGAAAATTGACATCGAATCAGCCTACATTTCTTCTAATAAGGACAATGATAAAATATTAAATAAAATAAATATGAATGAATTGTCAGAATCATCTCCACTTATTGGAGAATCGACGAGTCTCCGCTTGAGTCGTAAGACGATATGCATCCGTGTAGCAAACCTACTAGCGGTATCTTCAGTATGTTTAATAGGGATTACTATATATTTAGTCACACCTTTTTGACCTCATCGTAATTGATTATAGTAAATAATAAATGAGATGTAAATAATGTTATGAATATTACGTTATCAATAATTATACGAACATTATTAGTTAATTTAAACTTATAATGATATTAGCATTCATGTTCGTACATTTTCTGAAAAGTCATACACAATGGTAGAAGATTTTTAAGAGGTGGATCACTGCTACAGAGAGTTAAAACTAGCCAGTCAGTTTATTTATATTACGAGATATACGTAATCTGGAAACGAAAAAGGCCATAATGTTTAAGCTCTCATGCTTGTCCTGATGCGGAACCGGACCAAGGAGGGGGAGACCCGACGCATCCCCTCCCCTTTGACTTGGACGAATATTATTTGATCTTGAAAATATTCATTGTTTGCAATAAGCTATCTGTAAAAATTGCTTCTCAAATACCCAGGAAACGCATCTTGTAGGTCTGGAGGAGAACACTAGACCCCAGAAGCAACACGAAATTTGGCACCGATCCCCCTCTGTCCGGTTTGGACCCCGTCTATCTAGCTCTGCTAGATCTGCTCCTGTTGTCGATTAAATTACAATATTAAAATAGGGCTACGACATAATTATGCATTGTTAATTTAAATAAATTGTGTGCTACATATTTCTATATTCTAATAGTGTAAAGAAAGTTAATAAAATGGGAAATTTTCTGTATACAAGAAATATAATTAAAAGTATAACAGTGATATACTTCATAATTTATGAAATGAAAAGTGATAACTTATACAGTCGACCTTCAATTCAAAATCGTCTATTTTACAAACTATTAAGTCAATGGTGTCATTAGAATAATAACCAATGATGTAATAATCTAATAATTTATAATTGATAATTCATTCATTCATTTTCCTTCTCCTAGTTCATTCAAGTAGGTTTTAACAACTACAAGAACTAAATAAACGCAAATAATTGTATTGCGGGCCTTATTTGAACAGTTTTAATGAACCTTCTCATTTACGAATTTTCTTATTTACAAACACCTTCCAGCCCGAGAAGGTTGACTGTAATAGTGGATTGTGAGATACTGTTAAGCACCTGTCACATCTCACTGGATTGCACAAGACGGACATTTTATTTCCGTTAGCAAACGTTGTCGCGGTTTCGTCTCTGTTGCTGCAAACTAATGGAAGTCGAACGGTTAAAACGAACAATAAATGTACAAGACACGGATGAATAACTGACTGGCTAACGAAAGTCAAACGGATGTGAACGAAACGACAACAGATAAAAAGGCAGAATTCATTTACGCGTTGCGTTTGCGGCTGCGTTTGTAGCTGCGGTTTGCGATTGCGTTTATTGTGATTCCATGTGTGCGTTTTTACAAGCGTTTTGGTATGCATCATCATGGATTTATCATGGATATTGAAGCAGTATCTGTCTTTGGGAGAGAAAAAAAATAGCAATAGGTCTAATGGTTTTAAGTTACGAACTTCTGAACCCTACTGTAAAAAGTGAAAGAGAAGGCACATGTGGTCATGACATCATCAAAACATAGAAGACATTATAAAGCCAATGTGTTCCCGTATTAATTTTATGACGACCTTTCTCCGTTATTTCGGCGCACATGGTATGATGTATTAAAAACAAAATTTACCTCATACAATTGCCTTACGTGTTTGAATACCAGAATAAATACAGTGAGTAACGAATTCTAGAATAATTGCATTGGCGCATGCGTATGAAAAGTTATTAATGAAGTTAACCGTCGTATGGACAATTTGTTTGAAACCGGATGAATCGCTCCAAGTAGCGATTGAAAATAAGCACATGCGATTCCGGACGACACACGTAAACGGCACCGTACTAAATTGGGTGTTGTGGTCATATGTCCAAAACAACACTTCTGGCCGTTTATGAGTTGGTTTATTAAGGCAAATATAAACACGGATATTCTGAACAGAGTGGTACTAAAATGAAGTCTCTAGAAACAGTGGTTGCCAAGATATGATTGTACACTATTAAATAGGTTAAAGATCAGAGTTGATATTTGCGGTCATGATCATTTTTAGCTATACTCCATTAGATAAAATAGAAACATGTATATTTTGAATAATTTGACACCAGATTCAACTCTCTAGCCCCAGTAGTTATCAAGATATGAAATATTTCATATAATAATTAACCTTTGACCTTTACGTTTTGACATCTCACCACATATTAAAATATGTTAATAGGCCTAAAATTATTTTTGGACCACCCTAAAAACCAATTTATGAAGTAATTCTCTCCTAAAATTGCACACAAGAGTAATATAAATAGGAAAACACTAGTCTCAGCTCCTTCATGATGGGGAATTTAGGTTTCAGACACATTCCCGTAATTTGTTCATTAGAAATGTAATTTTTATACAGGTAGGTCCAGGGAGGTATAAAATAGATATACATTAACAATGCAAGGACGGATCCTCGGAATTGTGGGAAAGAGGGAAACGTTTCTTTCCGGCAATGTGGACGTGTCAAATTTGATATACCACCCTGGTAGGTCTATATGAAAACTTTTAAAACAGATTTTGTGAAGTTTAGTCTAGTCTAAATTATTTTAAAACAATGGTGGGTTAAAAGTCATATTTCTTCACATTAACAAACTAGAAACAATTATTTTTGCCGCAAATTCTAAGGGGTCAGGACCCCATGAGTCTCCCCGCTCTGCATTCACACTGAATCATTTCATGCACCAGCTAATCACCAACCGTCCTGAAAATTCCAAATAATCTATATTTAGAATATATAGAAGTATTATGTATTGTGCAGCAGAATATCACTTCCTCAATTCTATCTTCTGTATATTGTCAACGACTGTCACAAAAAAGGTAGGCTGGTATATTTAAAACAACACAAGATACAAGAATAAAGGTAAAGAACAAAAGGTCAGTATATTTAATAGCAAAGACTGTGTGGATGGCACACCATTGCAACTCATTTCCTAGACCAGCTATCTCAATAGTCAACATAAATGTTTTATAAATACGCTTATTCAAAAAATGTAAGAAGTAGCCTAATGGAAATTCCATTGTTTTAGAAAGGTTTTAGAAATCAACAGTAGATAGACTCACATTTGTCTTTTTTAAAAGTACATTTCTTAGGTAAAAACAAGCACCTTAAAATTTGGGTCGGTCGTTTAGGATGTTTTTAGCAATTTGTTTAAAATCTATAACCTAATCCAGGATATGTACCAGTTATAGGTAAATTTTTTAATTTCTATAAAAACTACAAATTTATTAAATTAAATCTACAAATTTGATTTGTTTTATCCCTAGGCTAAAGTTGTCTTATAATTTTGCGAGATAATGCTATGCATTTTTTTTTATAATTTCATTGATAATCATATGTACTTTTCTTCGATATTCTTCATACTTCAAGTGAAAATCAAAAGTAATTGTTTTAGTGAGCAAAAATAACAGACGTCATATGAAATACAAACATACTTGACGGACTAGAGGATGTGTTAGTTTCCTACGCTCTAGTAGGTAAACGTCGAGACATTCTTAATTTTCCAACCACGTCCACGATAGATTCCAATCAATGTCTAGGGACACAGAATTGTCTTGCGTTGGGAATTTTTTTTAATGCAACTGATAGGCTGTATTATTTTTCATTCATTCACGTTAGGGCTATACTTGTTTTCTCTCAAAATAAAATGGTATTATGTAGCACAATATATAAAAACCAGACTCCTATAACTCCTAACAGTGCCACTCCAAAAGCTTTCTAATGGAACTTTATAAGGATGTAGATCTTATCCTTAAGTGGTGGATATATTCTATTATTATTATTCAATCATGTCGTTTTGACCGGTTCAACCGCGCGTAGTTCAATATTAGCCAACTTTCTTTAAAAAAAATATAGTCTTTGATTTTCCTTAATCTTGCTGCGATTGCAAGTGAATTACTATAACTAAAGATTTATATTCGCTTAGTTGTTTTACCTGTTCATTTTTAATAATTATTGGAGTTGGTCTAGCTTTTTGCTTCCGACAATCGATTATCGTTTCCTTAGTTTTCTTAAATATTTAGCTCTAAAAAATGTTCTTCGCACCACTACTAACATGGTTAAAATACCTATTACTGGAAGTATATATGAAGTAACCAGTTATGGCTGTGTTCGGCATATTTTATAATTGAACAGCTCCTATCCGAACTCCTGCATTCACTTGCATATAGTGAAAACAGGACTGGGAGGTAGAACGCATCCTTGAGGAGCTCCGATACTGATGCATCGAACGATTGATTTTTTATTACCAACTTTAACATATTGTGATCGTTCTATTTACACCCATGTTTTTAAAGAAAATATGGTTGTATAGAGTTAAAGAGCACTTGAGAAGTCAACAAAGTTAAATTTATTGTTTTTCATTCTAAATTTATTTCACCTACACGTCAATTCCCTCTCTATAAACTCACCTCTGTTGAAATTAAGTCTGATTCTTCAGTTAGAAATCTCAGTGTCGTTCTAGATCAATCCCTTACATTCGAAAAGCATATCAGTTCAATCTGTAAATCGTCCAACTATTATCTTCGCAATACCCACAGAATCAGGAAATATTTTAGTTCTGAGTCTGCTAAAACACTTTCCATGCATTTATTTCCACAAAACTTGACTACTGCAATTTTATTAGCTGATCCGCTACACGGATCAGCTATTGTTTCTTTACGGGATCAATCATCATCATTAGCTGATCCGCTACATAGCGGGATCAGCTATTGTAATTGTAAAAGATCTTTTTTTTTTTTTTTCCTTCTTTCTTTCTTCCCATTTTTGTTCGCAGGTTATCTCAAAATCTACAATACCTATTAACATGAAATTTACAGTGA
>JAOTQE010114410.1:0-13006 GCA_025631205.1 Nesometra sesokonis
TACTCGTCACCTAATATTTTCCCGCCAAAATTTTGATGATATGTGACTAAATAAAACCTTAAAAAACTATATTTGTAAATATAAACCTGTTCTGGCACACGGGAAGGAAACAGGAAATTGGGTCTGGCAGTCAACGTGTTAACTACAGCAGAAGAATTTTTACATGGTCCCTTCTTGACTTGCACATAGAATATAGTATAGTTTTGTTTAATTTTACAACAGATAAATTCTAGAAAATTATGCATGTTTGCGGTCTTTCTGTAGTAGTTTACTTTATCCAGTGTAAGAATCAAGATACAGTACTGTATGGTGGATACAATTTAAATAACATGCTCGATCTAATAAATGTTCTACTTCATTTAATATTTCTTTGGGTCAATTTGTGGAGAGTGGTACAATATGAAAGAATAACACATGATGTTAATGACCTTGTTGAGCATGGACTCTCCCATTATTGGAGCGAAAACGCCTAAGAATCGTCAATGGTTGTACAGTATACAGTTAAATTTGCCCAAGCCGATTTTACTCAAGTCATTTCTAAATTAATTTTCATGCCAGTTTGCATCAAAATTGAATTCTGTTCAATGCCACTTTGTATTCAACTTGTGCAAGTTTGACTTGATAATATTGGATGCATTTGAGGAGTTAGCAAAATACTGAAGAACAAGAAGTTAATCTGACAAATCGGTGTTATACAAATTCTTTTCTGTTAAACATTTTCCTAGTGTAGTTAGAAAGATGGTGGCTAGGAGCGTTAAGCCAGGCACTCGCATTGTTGTAAGATGGTCTTAGATGGTCTTAAGCCATCGCTCCCTCTGTGTGTTTGCCAGATTTCCCTGTTGAATCGCCAAAAAAAAAACCGTTGGCCGATGAGTAGAAGACTTTCATCGCATCTGGCAACCACACACAGGGAGTGGCAGTTTAGTCTGCGACCGTCGTACAACACAGTGAGTATCCGGCTTTAGATGTCGCAGAAGATTAAATAATTTTGTATTGGATACGTTTCAGAAGTTGACAGAAAAGTGAAGGCGCTCCATTATTTATTCTTTATAGTCATAAAATGATTTTAACCCTTGAATGTATCGAGATAAATGTTCGGTTTAATGTATAACCAGGGTTAGATTCACCAAAAGGGTGCACTATTTCCGACCGAGGTGGGCATGTTCTTCATTTTCAATGAGAAGCAAAAAAAGTTGTTTGCCCTGTTTTATGTTTGAATCTTTTAGGTCACTATTTGTGGAGAAGGGAGCGCATCATCCCTGTCGATTTTGGTATCCCACCCCCTAAATTCGGCCAGGTGTGTTCAGGTGCTCGAGCACCCCCTCCCCTTTCGGAGGAAAAACATAAAACTATGAAAATCTGGCCTCGAGCACCCACCCTTCAGGAGATATAAGCATCCTCTTCAGAGAAGGGCTAAACTGTCACGAAAAAAAACCCCAAAATCATAAAAATTGCACTTTAAAGAATGTGCCAATGCGGTAACATTTAGTTGACAAGGGAAGTAAAAATAGATGTATTATTTACGGCTTGATGGTGATCTTAACGCTGTAAAATGTCAGTCCCAAGTAGGCGCACCATTTTGATTTCGTCAGGCTACGTCAAAAACATGCAAGTTAACTCTGAAGGACACCGGACAAGGACAATGTGTCCGAAACTGTCAGTCAGGTCAGTAAAATCAATTGGTTTGTCCAAAAGTTAAACTTGGAATTATCGTATCTTCAAACCAGATGAGTTACATGCAAGTTAAATAACTTACAATTATTTTGTTAACATTCTTTTGTCATACAAATTATTTACTGTACATATGTCACAAATATTTTATGTTTTCAATGTCTTTAGATTTGAATTAAATAGACTTTAATTTGATAAATTTGAAACTTCCATGAAAGAGTGCGTGTGCAATTTCGAAGTAGCAACTGCTTTAGAAAATTAAAGTAACACGATTTGATTGGTTGGATTCCGGAATAGTAGGCGATTACATGGAATTGCACTTAGCCGTAAATAATATCTTTATTTTTAAAACCTGACATTCAACATTGAGGGCTTTTTTTAGTACGAAAAGGATTTGAACTTAGTTTCTTATGACCCTGATTACAATTTTATACTCATTAGATATATATAATGTACATTACTGAAGCTTGGTTGAATTTCTAATTTATGCTAAAATGTAAGGTTATGAAGACCCAAAAGTTAAGGGTCTAAAAAATACAATAGAATACATGGGGTTTCTGTAATTATTACGGTTATTTTATATAACGTACATTTACGTACGTATTTTTGTGAAGTACACCTTGCCGAAGCTATACGACAATCAATAAACTGAAACTAATACTATGCAGCCGCATGTCCTTACAGTTTCAGTACTGTAGATTAATGTTATTCTGGCCGTTTTCCAGTGGGTCGCTGGGAGTTTTTAGATGTTGACATAACGAGAGCGGCAACAATGCTCAGAGACAATAATCCGACACGAAGCTAAACACTAAAATAATACAGAACTCTGAAGAATTATAAAGTAAACCAATAATATTTCTTCTCTTTATATAGCACAATACAATATATACAAGGAGCATATTGGATGCTTTTATAACAGAGTAAACACTGGTCGGATGTTTGAACATAGTGCTATACAAACTGGTATATCGTGTTGGATTTCAAAACAATCGATTGAAAATGCGTTTCTATTACATTAGGAGGGATTCGATTTTTGTGTCCAAATTTATAGTCTGTTGCTGTAAATTAATAGCAATACAAAAAAATCGTGTAGTATCTTCCGCTTCTGCACCTGGCAATATTGTATTGGGAAATGAGATACAAAGGGATAATTCGTTTTGCGCGGCAGCCGTAACCTGTACATCACTTGCGGGCAAATCAGTTTCAATATTAATAAGTACGACTAATTATTCAAAGTTTAATTTTGGCTCTCCTTAGTATTGCTACGTAAAAATAAACCAAAAGTACTTGTTGGAAATATTAAATATAAATCATATGATTCGTTCTGATATATATTAATCAATGTCCTAAAGTCGGTATTCTATTTGAAGCGATGAATGGCGAGAATGTTATTGACATTGTAGAGAAGCACCGATGCGTGTTCTTCAGCTCGATTTTCGTTTGTATACCGTCGAGTGTTTGAGGTAACTATGGCCAACGGAGATGAAAGGCGTCTCATTTCATCCAACTTAAGTCCGAGTAGCATTAGAGAGAGAACGAACAGATCAGATAAATCATAAACTGTATTGCTTACTGGCATTAACCACTTGCTACACAAACCGACGTTGATTAAGATGCGAGTCAAACTGCAAGTACTTCGTATTTTTTAAGACGCACATGCTCAACTGAATGGTGTCTTCGTTGCCTCCACAATAGACTCGTGTTCAAGCATTAGAGACCCGGACATACCTATCAGATAAACTGTATCATTTGCATCTTCAGTACTAATACTAATTTGCTAGAAACTAACGGTGAAGAAATATAATATTATGAGCTGCATTAAATACCAGAATTTATAAGTAATACAAACTGGGTTTGATATAAACCAAGAGTAGTACTACAACAGACCACGGACAAAACTACTTGTTTATTATAACTGAGTATCCACTGTTCGAGACCGAAAACTTGAAAGTTAATCATGGACGATTCAACCGACAAATCGTCTGTCAGATCACATTCAACAGTTGATCATCCAGTATATGGACCAATATGCTACAGAAAAAGATCTCGAAAGCCTTCCAGATGGTCAGTAGTGTCCAGAAGGATCTCCATGATGGGAGGACGCAACGCAATGATGCGTGGAAGCAAGATGTCCACAATCGTTCCTCCAAAACCTCGTGTCGAGAATACCTTTAAAATCGATCCAGATAAAGATATTGAATTTAAACCTAGCAAAGTTGAAGAGGAAATAAAGATTATCCTTGAGCGAGTGTTAAAATATGAAGAGTATGATACCAACTGTGGTAGACTTGCGGCTAGGTTGACAGAACTGATTAAATCCAAGATTAAGGAGTTGGATTTCAATAGACATAAATTGGTGGTACATGTAGTAATTGGTTCTCAACAAGGCCAAAGCCTGGAGATTGCTAGTCGCTGCCTTTGGAACCAGAACACGGACAACTTTAGTACAGCGTGGTACCAGAATGGTACCTTGTTCGCGATTGCTTCTGTTTATGGTGTGTACTTTGAATGAAAGTAATGTTTATCTATGTCCAATTGGAAGTTAAGTGGAACGGATCGTTTGTTTCATTGACTTACCACAGACCGATTTTTTTCTGTTCAGTAACATGAGGCCTCTGCGACGACTGTAGGATCCAAGAGACACCGGGCTTGCCTCAACATTTGAAAGTTTCAACGAGAGTTGTAGATGACTGAAACAAGCTACCAAAGATAGACGTAATGCACCCACCTTAAATGTTGGCGCCTCTCTCGCGACAACCGTTGATAAATTTAACAATTAGAGATTCACTATTTCGTTTCAGAGAGTAGTTAATGTGCAGTGTTACTTTGTTTGAATGGGTATTTTAAGACTGGTCTTACCAGGAACTTCCGACCAGGTTAATACGGTGAATACTGTATACATTCAATGAACTTGAATGAATGAAACAATACTCCATACGGCCACTGGATGAGTATTCTGATGACTTTCTGATTGTGACGACATTCTGATGTCTTTACGACACGGACATTACCAGTTCAGCATCACTTTTACGAAGTAATTTGGTAGTATACTTAATAATGCACTATTTGTTTTCGTTATTTTTTACTTGTTCTTTCCAAAGAAAACTTGCAGTAAACTTGTAGAACGTAAAACATTTTAACTTGTGAAAATATAACGATTGCGAAGCAACCAGGGATAAGAAAATTAGCAAATATCTCAACCTCATGACAGAAACCTTTTAATATAACGATATGCATATTAAAAGTTGAAGTAAAATATAAAGAATAAAATAAAATATCTCTCTGTCATACAAACAATTTGTAAATTTTATTCGCATTTTTGGGAAAACATTGAAAATGTATACGCTGAATCTAGACACCGATGTTTTTTTCCTCTTCAATGACATGGATTTTATCTTATTTATTAGGTGTCTATTTTATATTAATGTATTGTGAATGTCAAATGATACCTCACTTTAGACAATATACCCAACGTCGTGTAGCCCATGTTTATATAATAGTATGTTTCTTCACAATGAATATATTTTGAGTAGGCAAAAGTTAGTAGGCCTACTATTTTTTGGTCAATGACAATAAGGTGTCCGTTAATATATAACCATTAGGAATAACGAATGTTGTCGACTACAGAGAAGAAACAGACACCAGTTATGGATAGCGGTGACGTTATTGGGGTAAGAGGAGCGCGCTAAAGGATGCTACAGTCCCACACCCTACTCCGCACCTTGTTATAATTGCTGGATGGGGGAGGGAAGGGTGTGCTGTCTGCAAGGCCCCAACAGCCGATGTGGCAGCTCAATATTTTAAGTCGTATCAACATACTCATGTAACAGATTTTAACAGGCTGTTTCATCTTGTATATAGCCGCTATTTACATCTAGTCCCTGCCTGAATCCTACCACACATAATTGTAACATATTTATAGCTCTGCAGTTTTACATTACAGCATTGTAATAAATACCTCATAGACGTTACGTTATACTGTGTATAATATTTTAATCGCCTTTGTTCATAATTATTCATTTGACTAGGATTTAATGGCAATGTAATGTTTTCTTTCATAAATACTGCTTTTGGCTTCGATTAGGAGCTCTAGAAGTACACATCTGATTAATAAGTATGGTCTCCAGCTCCGTATCATCTTGCTAAACGAAATTCTGACGAAATTTTTAGGGAAGTTCTGAATGGCCCAAAGAACAAGTGAAGATCCGTGATCGCATGCTCCTGTAAAGACTTCCGGAAAACATACGGTGTCCAGTGTATGATTTGTAGTGAGCTTCACGCTACACTGATTTTTATAGGAAAAAAAATTACCAGATAGAGGTAGCCTAGAGTGGTTATCCTTCCTTACTTTAAAACAACCAATCGCCGCTGTACAGTACATTTGTAATAAACACGCTTACTGTCCAATCTAAATTTCCCGAGTTCGATTCCACTTTTAACCGACTGTCCAAATATACTATGATATTTTTGTGGTTATCTGCATTGTAAAAGAACCAATCGGCATTGTACCTTGGTGGTTAACACTCCTGCCTGCTTCCAGTCTAAAATCCGCAAAAAAGGGCAATGTGTACAGGAATTGTAAACGGTTAAAGCTGCATTTAACCGTTGCATCCAAATCCCATTTAAATCCCATCCAATTGTCATAGTAAATTCCATCCAAATCTCATTCAAATCCCATCTAATTCCAATTCAAATTCCATCCAAATTCCATCCAAATCCTATCTAAATCCAATTTTTCATCCAAATCCCATCTAAATCTCATACAAACTCATCCAAATCTCATAAAATTGTCATCTATATTCCATCCAAATCCATCAAACCCCCATCTAAATCGAATTCAAATCCCATCAAAACCCACAAATTCCCATCCAAATCCCATCTAAATCCAATCCAAATCTCATCCAAATCCCATTCAACTCCCATCCAATCTCATCCAGATCCCATTAAAATCCCATCCAATCCCATCCAAATCTCATCCAAATCCCATCCAATCTCATCCAAATCCAATCCAATCCCATCCAAATCCCATCCAAATCCCATTCAAATCCCATTCAACTCACATCCAATCTCATCCAAATCCCATCCAAATCTCATCCAAATCTCATCCAATCTCATCCAAATCTCATTCAACTCACATCAAATCTCATCCAAATCCCATCCAATCTCATCCAAATCCCATCCAATCCAATCCAAATCTCATTCAAATCCCATTCAACTCACATCAAATCTCATCCAAATCTCATCCAAATCCCATCCAATCTCATCCAAATCTCATCCAAATCCCATCCAATTCTCATTTAAATCCATCAAAATCCCACCCAAATCTCATCCAAATCGCATCCCAATCATATCCAAATCCCTTCAAATTCCTTCCAAATCTCATCAAAATCCATCCAAATCCCATCCAAATTTCATCTAAATCCCATTCAAACCCACAAATTCCTTTCCAAATCCCACCTAAATTCAATCCAATTCTTATCTAAATCCCATCCAGAACCAGAACCCAAATCACATCAAAATCCTATCCAGTTCTCATTCAAATCCCATCAAAAATCATATCCAAATCCCATCCGAAATCCATCAAACTCCCATCCAACTCAATCAATCAATCCAGTCAATCAATCCAATCACTTCAATCAATCGAGCGACCAACCGACCGATCGATCGATCGATCAGTCAATCAATCCAATCAGCCTATCAACCCAATCAATCCAATAAATCAAATCAATCAATTAGACGGGTGGGTAGGCATACGTACTGAATAGAGACCCGTCTATCCCGAGCTAAAAACCGAGCAATATTAGGCCTACAATGACAATTTCGGAAGTTTTGTGACAACTATTTTACATTCTGATAATGTAGAATTATTAAAAACTGTCACATTGTTTACCTGGATAATTGTTTAAATCACCAAAATATACCTACGTAATAACTTACTCGGATGTTATTTTTTCAACATGCGTCATACTCTATTGTTTAGGCCTATAGGAAATTATGGCAATAAATACCAGTGCCTTTAATGCGTTTTAAAATTGGAAATTAGGCCTAAAAGATATTGTTTGCCCATCCCTGTTTTAAAGTTTAGAGTATGGGCGGATTTAGAGGGGGAGGACTGGCTTCTACCCCCATTTTTAAAAGTAAAATATACCAATATTTATTAACATTTTCTATAGCAGGGGCGGATCCAGGATCCATCGAAAGGGGGGCCAACTTCCATGTCAACGTAGATTCGGGTGAGCGTGCAAAATTGTGCAAAAAAATGTATTTTTTGGTTTCAAAAGGGGGGGCCAGGGTCCGTTGCCCCCCCCCCCCTATTGGATCCGCGCCTGTATAGAACGAAAACTTTTCATCGTAAGACAAATTTATCACTTAACACGCCCCTGAGGCCATTTCCGAACATAAAAAGACCAAAATTTCCCGGGGAGCTTGCCCTCCCCCTCTTAAAAGTCCACATCCGCCCCCGGTTGGTGCACGGATAGGCCTGTATTTCGATTTGGAGATTATGAAATATGAAAAGCTCTTGCTTATTTGTTAAACTTTTTAACAAAAAATGGCCGGGCCATTGAGTCATTGGGGACGAAGAGGAGGTAAATAACAGGGGTGGATCAAGAATTGTGGTTTGGGGGGATTAAATCTCGATTTTGGTGTTGACAAGAAAAAAAATTGTTTTCACAGTCCTACTTGGCCTCTGGGGGTTCCTTAGGTATTCTAAGCAGTCGTGAATCTATATTAGTTCATTCTCATTCGAAAATCGGGTCAATTTTAGGGGGCGGGGGTGGGTTACGCCTGTTAGCACCCCCTTCCCCCACCCTTAAATCCGCCACTGAATAAAGTATTTTAGGGCATTAATTTTCGTGATCAAAACTGAGAAAATGAATTTAGTTCTAGGCCAGAACTAAATTTATATTTTACTATTGAGGGCGATATTAAGTCTCAAACAGGGGAGGGTTCTTCAGTCAATTATGTAATGACAACAAAATGAATGTGATTACGTAACATGTTGGTTGGTCCTCGGGTCCGGGAAAATTTCCGCTTACGGGAGGTGGCCGCTTACGAGAATTTCGGCCGATAGAGGGCTAAACTTTGTAAAATCATTACTCAACGCAAGTGGCCTCTAACTTCCTGACACCTCATGCTATAGGCCTACTAGTATTTTATTAAATGGTATCACTTTAAGACCTGCTACTTCAGTAGTGACGACTTTCAGCCACTAGGTTTGCACAGAAATAAGTACACGTTGTAGACCTACAAAATATCAGGAAGCTGATTGAGTCGCAAGTCCACTTAAAGTCGAGTCCCAAGTTCATCCAATCCTGAGTTGTGCAGTCCAGTACCGAGTTCAAAGTTCACGTCCTAAGTCCGGCACCAAAGTCCTTCAAAAATCCAAATCCATCAAAGTCTCAAGTCCAAAGGCCCGTCCCTTTTCCAGGTAACAAGACAAAAGTTCATGGAAGACGGTCTCGAGCCCCTATAGTCCATCACAGCTCAAAATCTATCCAAGAAACGTCCCAAGTCCACCATTCAATACTAAGTCTATCAAGTTCCAAGTCCATCCAAATCCAGGTTACCAGTGTATCATCCTCAAAACCCAAACTTACAAGTCCATCTACGTCCAAGGTCAAACACAATCCAGTTTCAACACTCCATCACAGTCGCGATTTCCAAGTCCATCAGAAGTCCCCGGTTCAAATCTCCGAGTCTCGCAAGACCTAAATCCATGAAATCTCAAGTCCATCTAAAAGTCAATCAAGATGTTTGACCTGTTGATATGTTTAATCAATAATTTGTTGATTAATTTGAGTTGATCAAGAAATTTAGCGCAGGCGAATGGACGGCCTGAGTGAAATACCGACTAATTTGTGGGTTTCTTGTGTAGTTGGTGAATTTTGATCTATATCGTTGATAAATGGTTGATCAATTATTGATGAACCATTTTATACTATTAGTCAAAGTAAATTTTTTGGTAAACTTGTTGATCAGTTGACCTAACAGCCTGACAAAATCGGGCTGGTTGGTTGGTGGGTGGTTGGTTGATTGATTGGGTTAATATCAATTGCTAATATTTTTGATAAGGGAAATTTATGTTTATTTCATTGTCCTCTATTCATTCTAAATAAATCTCGGTCTTATTTAAAATATGTAGAGCGCCCTCTACATGTTTGAAAAGAAAGGTATTATTTGTTTTTTTCACAATCATAATAAAAAAAGAATTGACAGATCGGCCCATTCTACCAGAATATTCATAGAAGGTGTGTAAAAACAGTTTCTCGTTGCTGTCATCAGTATCATTAATAAAAGGCCTTAATTCACTTTTATTAGGCTTTTACTCGCCAGATTCTTTTCTTTTGTTATAGACTTAGGCCTATTAATTTTGCCTCATATACAATAATTTAATTTGTGCTGCCAACGCAAGTTTCAGTTAGTTATTCCGTTATAATCAGATCCTAACTCTTTTTTATTTATGGTCCCAAACTTCGGAGATACGTTGCAACGTATACTTTTTTATGTCATACTTTTGTATGTCAAAATTAATTCATCTTCTATTTCTGCTGTAAATCAATAACAAAAATCTCTGTATTCCTATAACTGTTTTCTTTTAAACCCACTCTGTACCAGAAATGACAGAAAAAAACTTTTTTTAAATGCACATACGTAACCTACTAGGTTTATACGTATGTGCATTTTTTTAAATTATTTTGTTTTTGTGTCCATTGTTTCTTACTGGACCTATGAAGCAAGATATTTTATCCTTTAGTATTGATACCAACTAATGGTTATTTTCTGTTTGCTTCTTATAATAATCCTTGATAATCTGTTATACTGTAAGTTCACCATTAATTGAAATAAATGTTTATGAGATAACAAAATAAAAATTAGGATAGATTTAAGTGTAGAGTATTGTTCAAGAAGTCTAAATCGTTGGTGTTTATTATTAGGCCTACTGATTCTATAGGAATAGGGCCTAGGTCTTTGTTATACGTCCAAGGGGCAATGATTAGCAAAGTAGTTTTTATGTACATTTCCTGACATTTCGTAATAGAAACCTTATGCAAAGAGTTATTATAAATGTGTTAATTACAAAAATGAATTGGGTTATTTTGTATTTTTTGTTGTATTTTTACTGGACGCACAATAACTTTGATTCGTATATGACTGCATGTGAATAGAAAATAACAGAGCAGAAAATAATAATGCACAGCGCCCCCTATCAAAACGTTCGTGACCGGTAGATTAAGATAATGATCTCAAGTTTTTAGGGTATTCCCCTTATTTTTTAAAACCAATGTATAATATCTGTATATCCAATTAGAAGGTACTTAAATACATATTGAGCAATACTAAGTACTTCAAAAAGTGTCCGGTTGGTGAAAGACATTTTTCTCATGGAGAACTTGTACTAGGCCTAAGTATTATTGTTGTATTCTTGAAATCTCGGCCGAATACATGTAGACCTAAAATAGACTTAGACCTAGGCCTATGCTAGAAATAAAAGTTGACGCCCACTACTGTTTTCATCCTGGGCGACATTGTTATTAATATGACGGTAATCAATAGAGCCACAATCTTAAAAACAATGTTTATATTACGAAATCCTGATAAGGTAGATAAAAACGTCTTAAACATGCTTTAGGCCCTAGGTTTAGGCCCTACCTTTTGGAAAATTACACTTATTATGTTAAATCATGGAGGAAAAATTCTACCATGGTTCAAGTGTCAACAATAAAAACATACATGAAATCTGTCAAAAATTGGCATTGAGAAGATAACGACGTCGGTATGTCAACATGGTAAACTTAATTACTCAGCAAACAATTTCGTTTTCGTAACAGCAAAATACAAAATGATTCCTTGTTCAATTGATTATGCAAGGCATTCAGGTTCCCAATATTTACCACATAGTCCTACAATCCATTGTACATTAAAATATGTATGACTTTTTTAACCATGATTACTCGAAGCCGCGCCGACATTACTCGGGCTGTGGAAACAACTCAAGTTTTTATGGGGTAAACCCTTATTTTTATAATGTTTACATTATATTTTGATGGCGAGATTGGGATTTATAATGAAATTATAAAAAAAGTTATTAAAAAAACAATTTAATATGTTAAATATCAAATTCTGATGAATATTGAACAAATAAATTAAATACAAATTAAAATAAACAAATAATTAATCTATGCCATAAATCACAAATAAGAGAAAGTTAAAATGGTGAATTACAAAAACATGGGTTGTAAAGAATGAAAGGAAAGAAAGCCAAAACTGGGAACCTGAAATCTTAGGGCTCGTGAAATAACACGAATGCAGGAGTTGATTTAGGGAGCATGTTTTAAGGCCCGTAGATTAATTAACAAAAAATATTCCGAATTAATTAAAATGCAAATGTTCTCTTAAATTATAGACTACAGTACAACATTTAAGGCCGACAAACTATTTCTAGTAAAAGAGTGAGAATAACCCGAAGGACTACTCATACTCAAAATCCATTCTTATATTTTATGAAAAAGTCTGAGAAATCATCATACTTCTTTGGAGTGGATGTTCCATGTTGGAGTGAACCTTTCCTCCACTCGGGTCACTCTTCAAATAATGGATTTTCACTTGCCTACATTAAAATGGAACCTTTTCAAAGACACAATTCACAATTCAGGACAGTCTAGTGCGTTTTTTGTGCCTGTTAAAATCCACGGCGTTATCCACAATTCCTCACCCCGGTGCGCCCGAACTGGGCGGGCGGACTTGGGGCAGGTGGGTAGCCGGCTTGGAGCAGGCGGACTTGGGTGGACTTGAAACTGGATGAGTAACAGATGGACTTTAGAGGCCTACTTGGACTCAGTGAATTTGGGAGTGTGATTGGGAGCTGGGGTTTGGATATGGATAGAATTTGACTTTAATCCAAATTTGGATGAGAGAAGGGACTTGGTTCTCTGGAAATTAGAACTTGGGTGAATTTAGAACGTGGATGGATGTTAGGGGATGGGGTGGGACTGCTCCTTCACTAGATCCGCCTGGGATATTGACAGCGAGATAATAAGTTCAGAAGCCTCAACAAGCGACAATGCTATTTTTCCAAATTCCTTCCTTCTTCCGAGTATCAAACACTACCTGCCAAAAACGAAATTCCGGAAGAAATGTGTCCGAACATTACCTGTAAACAAAATCTAATTTGGAAATACGAAAAAACCTTTCACGTTTGCTTCTTTATGGAGGCCATATCATCGAATAAAAATGACCGGTTGTGGTTGTGGTCGACTGACCGATCGACTGACCGACTTGATGACTGAATGATAATTGATCCCTCAACCAGGGGCGGATCCAGGATCCACAAAAG
>JAOTQE010114421.1:0-13003 GCA_025631205.1 Nesometra sesokonis
AGGGGAGGGAGTGGGTGGGGAGGTGATGCCAAATCTTCATATTTTAAGCTAATTTTATTGTTTTTACCTCCCAAGGTGGGTGAATACCCTTATCACCATCCCTGAATTGCCACTGAGTAACCGGCGGCATTTTCAGGGGTTAGTTGGGAAAAGTGATTGTGTCATTAGTGAACCATGGGCAATCAAATGTAAGGCACAGTGTATACGATTCGCCAGTCATACCTGCCAACATTTTTTGACACCCGACCCGCGCCACCACCAGTTTTGACTTGGAAACAGGGGCATATCCAGGAATTGGCGAAGAGCGGGGTGAGGGGTGTGCTCAAACTGTTGGATTTTGACTAGCTAAAAAAGGCCTTTTATGCCATTGCCACAAAAAATTCCGTAAATTTACGGAAAAAATCCTGGCAGCCAGGATGTCAAGAAAATCCCGTCAATTTTACGGGCATGCGTTTTTGTGTAGGCCTACAGTGAATTTTACGGAAATTTTAATGTTACACGATTAGTTTTACGGTAAATGCCCGTAAAAATTTAAGAAAAAGCTGGCAGACTCTGGATGCCCAAAAAAACACCGAACATTTTTACGGGAAATGCCCGTAAAATTTACGAGATTTCCATGGCATCCTGATTGCCAGGACTTTTCCGTAAATTTTACAGGCATTTTTACAATGTTCTTTATCGTGCAAATTATGATTTTTTGGAGTTGTTTTTCGTCACAGTATAGTCCTCGTCTGAAGGGATGCTCATTTTCACTGAAGGGGGTGCTCGGCCCAGATATTCAAATTTGGATTCTAATTTTACTGGGTTTTTTTTTGCGTCTGGTGCTCGAAAACCCGAACCACCCCTGGATAAACCACTATGAGCAGAATATTATTTTGTGCACACTTAGAGCCTCTAAAAGTGCACCAGCATCAGATTTGTAGGGACAAATTTCCTGGGCCCTAGGCGGGCTCTGGATCCACGCCTGCTGTTCCAGTTTAATGTCACTCAATATGCACTCCTGTATTTTATAAGCTTGCCATCGGGTCCGCTCTTTCGAGCTGATCGATCCACCCCTGAATTGTGATACATTTCCCTCCTCCGTGCTGGGACTCCCTTCCCCGACTCAATCCGACAAACAGAAATCTAAAAAGATGGTTGAGTGATTTTAGAAGCGGATCCAGACATTTTTAAACGGGGAAGGGGGAACAGAGCAGATCCATTTTACAGTTAGAAGGCACACAAAAGACTGACGCGGCAGGGGTGGGGTTGGGAAGGGATGGATCCCCTCCAATAAATTTTTTTTGAGAAATAATACTTCGAGACGCTCATGCAGCTTAGACCATAGGCCTACAGTCGAAAAGTAGGAATTTCTACTAAAAATGGGGCCGGTGACACGTTTTTTTTTTCTCTTTACATTTTTAAATTTTTTGATTGAAGACGGTGGAGAGGGGGGGGGGATGGGAGGAACGTACTACCCCCGTGGCCTTCTTGGATCCGCCCCTGATCCATGCTTCCAATGTTTTTTGTTCATTTTTACCGTGTTTTGCTCTATGTTGTCTTGGGTGAATTTTTTTGCTAAAGATTTTAGTAATCTAAATTATACGGTCGGATTAACTGAAAAGATCGTAGCTCCTGAACCCTTCTTCTGATTTTTATGGCAGTTTCAGCATTAAAAAGAGTATAAATCATGCTTTCATACTATCTAAAATATGATTTCATTGGTTCACGTCTGTTGTCGGAACGCCCACTTATGTCTGGCGCAAAATAAAACATTTTAGGAGTTCTAATGCTGAAGAATGGGACCATTAAGAACTTTGTGAAATTTGTAAATTTAGCGGTGTAACAACTACGATTTCACAGCAAGAGTTGTCCCAACTTAACGACACGATTTTTCTTTTAGAAGTAAGAATAGTTATTTCTTTATTATATTTTTTATTTACCATGTATAATAAAGTTGAAATTTTGGTATTTAGGAGTACATCATAGCATTAGAAGTTACTATCAGCGTTCAGGTTTGCGTTGGCCCCGTGGGACTCTCCTGTTGGTACAATAGTTATGCTCAATGAGAGTTCATTTCACTAATGAATTCAAGGTTCCTTACAAAACGTTTATACGCACAGGGAAATATAGGCCTACACTACATAATCCAAAACTTAATTGTAATAGAAATTTCTAGATCGCGGTTGGAATTCTGTGACACAAAACAACTGTAAATGCATGTTTTGTGTTCTTCATCGTCCGATTGTCATCATCTGTTTACTGACAATGATGCACTGATGACATGAGAATGATAGTGATGATGATAATGATAATGACACGGTGACGGTGACAGTGATAATAATAATAATGATGATAATATGGTGATAAATATAATAATGATAAAATTTAAATAAGAATCCATCACTTTCTCATGACCTCTCTAGTCGCTACTCGAGCACTTGCGATATAAACCAGAACCCTGCGGGGACCGTGGTTCAACTTCGAGCAGTGTTTTAGACGAAAGGTTACATTGAGGTTGGGTAATTCGTTTTTAAGGTTTCTTTTTGTGGTGTTAGAAATACATGTAGGCCTATGCATTGACTCTATGGCATTACAGTGGGTGTATTTATTACTGGTCAAACCACTAGAGAATGTCATTTCGTCGGTGGCGAAGTAGTAACAGGGTAACAGGTAATCCTCAGTGCGTTTTGTCATATTGGGCCAGTCGTGACATCATAGCAAAGGAATCGAATCCGTAATTGTTGGAATTTAAATTAACAAAACCTGTCAATTTGGCTGAGAAAAAAGGGAACACGATTACACGTGAGTTTATTAATTTCTGGTACCATGGCGAAACAGATTAAACCGGTTTGTTAGTCGCCATAGACAGGCCAGATTTAGGGAAAGAATCACTTGACTAAAAAATCTGTTAATATTTACCTATTTACTATATTAATGTTTATCTAAAGGTATTTTCAACACTACATGTACATGTATGCTAAAATTCATATCACCATTTGCCACACACACACACACACCGAATCCCTGCAAAAATATAACATGTGATTAGGAAATTAAACGTTATGTCGCCCTCTATTGATTCGTTATCACGTAGGCTAAGTTTTACGATATCATCGTCGCCAAGCGGTGGTGGACACGTCCGCCGTCGTGTCTCCCTCTCTCTGGCTTGCTCACCCGCTATCATCTTTGGCTAGGCTAGCTGATCGACGAGTCAACATGTAACGACAGATTTCAACCCTATATTTTATACTATTTCGGAGTTAATTTTCATTGTATGCAAGTGAAATTAAAGAATATGTCTGGATTATTTAAATCAGCTTTTGGATATCTAAGTGGAGGGCAAGGTGGTGGAGGAAATGATTTTGTAGGACAGACTGTCGAATTGGGTGAAACGAAGCTTCGTGTGAAACGGGTTATCGCTGAAGGTAGGTAGGGTGAACTACTTCCGTGATGTCAGAGGCCCGGGCCTAGCCTAGGTCTAGGCCTACCTGTTTTATTACTAATCATGGAGGATGTATGTTATATTGTTGAATAAATGTTAGAATTAACAATAAATACGACATGTCACTATCATAAATAAATGGTTTAGCAAAAAATGATATTTTTTATCAATAAAAACCTTTGTTTAGAATTTTGACATGTTATAAATGTCCAATTAGGCCTATTATTAATAATTTAAACGATTTGTTTTTGAAACCTGTGTTTTCAATAACCTTGGTGGACTATAAGCCATTTATTGATCTCTTAGGTAAGAACGATCAGGCATACAAACGAGTGGGTTAAAAAAGATGACCAAGTGAAAATATGATCGGGCTGACTACAGTATGTTCCCTCAACAAGGCGATCCAACAGAAGGATGCTCAACTGTGGACTTCAAAAGTTTTGTCTCTTGTACCACGCAATGTTCTCGAGTTAGAAAATCAGAGACTCTACAAGATTTCATTAACAACCGAGGCAATAAGCATCAATTAAAGAATGTTTCATGCTCTGGCATTACACAGTGTGTATACCATGAATATTCCCATGTACCATGTTAAAGCCTGTTTTCCTGTCGATCGTTAAGTTGCGGCGAGTTGCGTTGAGTTGAAAATCTTTGAAGTTGAGATAGGTTCAACTTTAACGATTTTCAACTCAACGCAACTTAACGATCAACAGGAAAAGAGGCTTAAAAGTTGAGCCCTTGATTGCATTTTTAATGCATTATGTTCTATGCCACAATTTTTATATCAACTTTGGAAATTTATTTGCTAAAGATTTATGCCTATTAAACTGCACAAAAAAAATATAGGAGTATTGAAGTCGCTTGGAGTCACTTGGGATCTCGCATGCTGAAAAAAATCATTTGATTCGCCTATTACAAAAGTTGTGTATCCATGATTTGAGTTTGAGAGTCACAACCTACCTCAGCCCCACCAGGGAGGGGCTGAGGTAAGACAATTTTGAAATATGACGTCTGTACCTAGATGCCTGAAAATGGCATTCAACATTTTAGGGAGTAATTTCAGAAATACTGTCTTGGGATTTTGACAAGTTTAATACTTTGAGGGGAAAATGGACCTCATCCCCACCATGGTTGGGGCAGAGGTAAAACTTTGAACCATGAAGCCTGTAGGTTACCGAAAATGGCCTTAAAATGGAACATATGGAGTATTTTCTAGATATAGTGTCTTGAAGTATTTACAATGTCATTACTTTAAGAAGAAAACAATGGGATTCAGCCCCACAATGGTTGGGGGCTGAGGTAAGAAAATTTTGAACTATGATGCCGCTAGATGACCGAAAATGGCATTCAAATAGAACATTTAGGGAGTGATTTCTAGATAGTGTCTTGGGATTTGAAAATGTTATTACTTTAAGGGGTGACTTCAGCCACACCATGGTTGGGGATGAGGTAAGAAAATTTTGAATTCATGACGCATTATAAATCACCGAAAATGGCATTCTTATAGAATATTTAGGGAGTAATTTTTAGAAAGGTGACTTGGGGTGTTGACAAGCTCATTTTAGTGTCTTGGGGTATTGACAATTTACTTTAAGAAAACAATGGGATTCAGCCCCACCATGGTTGGGACTGAGGTAAGAAAATTTTGAACTATGACTCTAGATGACTGTAAATTGGCATTAAAATAGAACGGTTAGGGAGTGATTTATAGACATAGTGTCTTGGGATTTGAACAGTTTTATTACCTTTAGGGGGACATGGGCTTCAGCCCCACCATGGCTGGAGCTGCGGTAAGAACATTTTGAATTATGATGCATAAATGACCGAATCAAAATTCTCTTACCTCAGCCCCAACCATGGTGGAGCTGAAGCCCATTTTGGTCCTTAGAGTAATAAAATTGTCAAAATCCAATCCAAAACCAATGTGGACCGTTTTTTTGGTATTTTTAAAAATTTTGGCTAATATAATCAATAAATGAATAAATAACAATAATTTACTTATCAACCAAATTTTAACTAGGCCTAAATACGTTTTCTCCCCAAAATTTCCAGCACCATGAATGCGCCCCATGCACCCAGTTTGGCCTGTATGATGCGATTGTTCTTGTTCATTGTTTACATGCATGCTTGAACCTCACTTTAGTAAATAATTCAATTGGATTAAATGTTTACCACGTACACTGCACTAGTAAGGGCATAACTCCTTTAAAAGATGACAATTATACGGTGAATTTCTGGCATCACCTAATTAAAAACTATTAATTATCGATTTAAAAATTGTTTTTTTACTACCCCTGAAGTGGGGTGCTCGAGCACCCCGAGCACTCCTCATTTTAAAGCTTACAACAAGTGTCATATTTTAATATTAACTCTATTTTTCAACAACTTGGTGGTTTTGCCATGACATGCCTCAATTTATTTCTTTAAAAGATGGCTTAATTACTTAGTTTTTACCATACCATGCAATTTTTTATTAATATCCAAATACCATGTAATAACTAATGGTCTTTAATTTTTCTTCTTTGTATTTAAAAGGTGGTTTTGCATTTGTATTTGTTGCCCAAGATATTTCAACAGGGAAGGATTATGCTCTTAAGGTAAGCTTGTATTCTAGAGCTAATTGCTTCTACTTCAAGTGCTTCATGTAATTACCAAGATATCGAGCCAAAAAATATTCCCTGAAGGATTATCGTATAATGTTGCAGCTTTAATCTGCTTTATTGTTAAAAAGTATGAACCATGTCTACCTACCTTTGAAAAAATTAACTCTGTTAACATGGTAGATAATGGTATATAACATATAACATCTACCATACACCAGACTTGCTACCTATATACCACATTATTATCATCCCATTAGTAAATAATAAGACAAGGTCAGCTCCCCTCTCAAAGGATGCTACAAGGAGATAAGGTCAGCAACGCCCTACAAGTACAGAGGAAAGTGCAGCCATTAATTGACCTTCAGACTACCATGACAAACAATCAATTACTTATTGAACTTATGGTATCAATAGCATCAACAAATATACTACCTAGTTACTAGGTAGTTTTCTGTGATGCTAGGTAGATCCTCCCAGTTATTTAACATGTGATTCACCTTGTTGAAGGATGTTATATTTTTCAAAGGGTAGAGTAGGTACAGTACCTTGTCATACTCCTGAGTAAGAGCTCACAGGGCCAGATTAAGTGCAGCTGGATAAATGGTGGGGTGGGGTGGCAGATGCCAAGTTGTGTAAGCACAGGTGTGAGATTTGAACAGAAAACTGATGGAAATAGGAACCGGCAAAATTTTTCTCTATAAATGCCCTTTGTGCACTCTTAAAGCACACGAGGTTCAAATAATAGCTAAAAATGTTCACCAAAATATAAATAGGTACTTATTCAAAAATAAAGGATACTGAGGTATTTGTCATGTTATCTTTTGAAAATACTCTTAAAGGTCTGATATTATGATAATCAATGCACGAGATAGGCTTTGAGTGTGTGTGGCCTAAAATGCACAAGTTTTTTACACCGAATGCACAAACGTGGTGTGATGCAGCAGGTCTGTAGTCATTCCCAGGTCAATTTTGGAAATAGATTATCTTAACTGCATTTCCTAGGGTTTTGAGAGACGCTTTTTACAGATATTTTATTCCAAAAGATGATTTTTTGAGATAAAATCTTAAAGGCACACAGTGTTCAAAATTGCTAAAAATGTACATGTAGACCAAAATATTCCAAATAACAGATATTGAGGTATTTGTCATTTCATTTTTCAAAATAGCAAATATGTCTGGTAAATTATGTTTTAATCCATGTGTGAGAGGCTTTGAGGGTGTGTGTGTGAGGCCAAATGCGTGAGACTTGGTGTGATGCAAGATGTCTGTAGTCCGTATAAGGACAATTTTTTGAAATAGATTTTCTTACAGTAGCTTTTGAGGTCTCACCACAAAATGAGTTGCATCGTATGAGATCACCAAAATAGGTCCGAAATCAATTTTTGAGAAATTGATTTTTAATCAGTTATCAGAGGTACTTATATTTTATTATAATATACTTTTTAGGTCAGTTTTCGTGCAGGAACGCATCCTTTATGCAGATGTTCTGAGATTTATTTCTTTTTAATTGCCTATCTTTAGATTACTTTATGGCCGATTTTCTCAAAACTGTGTTTCCATACATGAAAACTTCAGATGCTCATATCTTTGGATATACTTATCCAATGAATTTCATTTAAAGTGTAGATTACAGCTTATGTTATGCTCTATGTTATCAGTAACTCCATTTTGTGGTGAGGCCCCACATACTGTACTTCACATGCACTGCGGAAGCGTTTATGTGCATTGTGTGCAAAGTGTGAAGGTAAAGCTTTCATTAATAAAATCTTTTTTCATGTTGATTCTACAGTATCCCTAATAAATCTAAGTTTGACATCATCAGGGTTCATTTCAAATATTTTTAAACAGTAATTTATAAAATTTATCATTGTTTTTCAGTTTTATTTTACCAATTATTGATACTTTTGTTTACTCAGAGATTGTTGGCGAATGATGAAGAAAAAAGCAAGGCTATACTACATGAGATTACTGTTCTTGTATCCTTTTTAATAATTAAGATAACACATGTTAAAATATAGATGAGATTTTGGTAAGTATTACTGGACTGTCAGGCAGGCTAACCAACAAAACACCAAAATTATCCATGGCTTTTTGATATTACAAAAATTTACTGTCATGGGTTTGAAATTAAAAAAAACACTGTGCTTTAAGTGTTCGTCTATTATAGGTAAAATATAGGTGAGATTTTGATATAAATAATACTAAGGACTGTCAGGCAAGCTACTGTAGGCCAGGCATAACCAACAATACACCAAATTATTCATGGCTTTTTGATGTCACAAAAACTTACTGTCATGGGTATGAAATTAAAAAAAAATACACCATGTTTTAAGTGTTCATTTTTTTAAAAATAGTTTTTGGGTCATAGGTTCATTGAAATTTTCCTATGCATACTATACCTACTTGCAAAGAATTAAAATAAACAGTAGTTTCTCATTTCTAGTTCATGTCATTGTGTGACAAATTCTTGTTGGATTTTGTTGTGTAAACATTATTACTATAATTTAAAATAGAAATATGAGCAAGTAAATATTGGTATTTGTAATTGAAAGTTTTGAGGCCACACACATTTGTTTTTGTTTAATAAAAAAGAAATTCTTTTTAATGACTGTAAAAATATTATTTTTTGCCTTACCTTTTTATTTCATGGGAAATAAACAAGTGTGAAGTTCAAGTTAAATATCTCAAAGTAAAAGGTCTAGGTCACCTCTTCAAAAACCGATCCTTAAAAAAATCATGCTACGTGTATATTGGACTTTTTTTAAAATCCCAAAGTCAAAAAAACATTCAGTTATTTAATGTTTTGATTGGAGCAATTTCGACCCTATAAATAGCATGGTACTTACAAATGCAAATTTTTGATCTGTCTGGATACTCTTCAGGCGTACCCGGTACTGTGGACAGGCCACTGGTCAGCTCAAGCAATTCATTCCATGCATAGCATGTTACACAACAAACTTTATGGTTTAATGGTTATTCATGATCACAGTACAAGTTCATGATGTCATACCATTGCACCTAAAATCTAGGCTATCAATTATTCGATATATACGTATAGACATTTTTTAACATTTCTTGATTTGATATATTTGAACATTTTTAAGACTAGTATAAAACTTTAAAGTTGAATGTTTAAACTGTATGTTTTTGAGATAAAAAAATGGAAAATTTGACAATTTGTTTGTTTGACAAACTAACTTTGCAACTTATGCCTTCTTTGCCTTGGCTCTGCCATATCTTTCCATTGATCTCATGATTTTTGGACGTTTAAAAACGTTTGGTATAGCGTGGAATCTTGTTTACAGGAGAGTCGGTTTTAGAAGAGTTGGATGAACCAAGGAGGTATAAATACTATTTTATACCTCCCTGGATGAACCAAGGGAGAATATTTTGAAGTAGTGCAAAGCCAATTGAGTATAATAAAGTGGTAATTGGTGGTGTTATGAATGTAGCCTTTATTTTGGTGAATTTATGGAAGTGTTACTGTAATTTTGTGTTTTGCTACACTACACTGGTGAATATGTTCCATGACACATTCAACTTTCATACAGCATTAAACATTTTCAAATATAGGACTAAAAATTGTTCAAAGTTTAATCACGTAAACTGATGCATTTTAAATGCAGATTTCTCAGAACTTGAATTCTAAATATTTTATTTTTTATAACTTTACAAGGACACATTGCATGAAACTGAATCGTAATACTGAATAAGTAATAGTAATAAGACTTATAGAGCGCACACGTATCCACTGCAAGAATACTGTAGGCGCTTAAAAATTCAGTGAGAAAAAAACTACGGAAAACATTAACAGTGAACCTAAAATAACATGAAATAATAATGCACATTACCGCTCCATTTACTAGTAATTGTGAGTGCAAGACCCGCCATAATTTATATGATTTTCATTTTTTCGACTCCTTTCCTTTGGCGTGACTCTGTCATTTGTTATGGTAGTATATTCTTTACCACTAAGAGTCTAATGACATAAAATGTAGGAAAATGTTAATGTTACTAAAATGACAAATCATTTCCAGTCTAAAAATAAATAATACCAGGGTTTAATTTTGGTGTAATCGGTTTTAGACTGATTGTGATTGTTTGCTGACAAAACAAGCCTATTAATAGGTTAGTTGTTGTAAAGTCACTCTAGTGGAAATCATTAAACGGTATATATTGTTCCTGATCAATACATGTAAAGGGTTTTGCGAAGGGCCTAGATTGATTAAATTGGTTAATAAAAGCATACGCATCATAATTGTGAAGTGTTTTTACCACATTTGGCTGTTTGCATTTGGTAAACAGCACAAGGGCAATGATTCTATCTGGAAAAAACACAATTAATATATTATAATTGTAATTGTAAACATCAGTTTATGTCTTGTGAAATCTATATTTTATTGTAAAATTCCTATATTGTACGATTTAGCTACCATTTAAAAAAAATAACTCTGTTAACATGGTGGATAATGGTAGTGACAAGGTCGATAAAGGTAGTTAACAGGGTTAACCCTATAAAAACTACCATATCAAGGGATACTACCAAGGATATGGTCAGCAATGCTCTACAAATATACATAAGAAAATACAGCAATTATTAGAATAAACCCTTAAGGAATTAATAATAACATCAACAGACAGGGTAATTTTATACTACCTTACTAGATAGTTCCCTGTGGTTCTAGATTGATCTTCCTAGTAATTTATCATGGTAGATCTACATCAGAGGGTGTTATTTTTTCAAAGGGTAATGTGTTTTTAAATTCTTCACTGGGTAATTAGCCTCCCAAAGAGCAAAGCTCTGGGAAGCCTATTAGTTTTATCCTGTCTCTGGCGGCGGTGGTTGTGGTGGGTTTGTTGGACAAAGTTTGTTATCACGATAACCAAAATTGTCCAATTGGTTTCAAACATTGCATACTGCAAGATTATAGCAAGACAAGACTCTATTGATTTTAGGCCGCCTCTGATTATTATTTTGTACATTGTTTCCACCATGGCATTTTTTTAAAAGCCATGGTTATACAGTAGATGAGTAGGCCTATAAGATTAAATAACTATAGTACTATACATACAACATTGTAGTAAGTGATAAATTTGAAGTTTGTGTTTTAGAAAATAAAACTGCTTCACCAAATGTTTGCTGGGCAAATAGTAGAATTTTTTAAAAAATATTTGATTTTATGTTAAAATGGAATTCATTATTTCTCAGATTGTATCAACCCTGATAACAATTTACAGTTTTTACAGTGTAGTGTAAAAGGAGTATTTATAGTTAGCTTTAAAAACAAATTTTGTGACATACTATGGTATTTTATAACAATAAAAGATATCCCTTCAACTAATAATAAATGTAGTGTATACTGACATTTTGAAAAATTATCATAGGAAATATGAGAAACATAGGAAACATGAGAAGCATAGGATACATGGGAATCAGAGGAAACAAGAGAAACATAGGAAACAAGAGAGACAGGAAAAATGGGAAACATGAGAAACATACAAAACATGAGAAACCTAGGAAATGTGAGAAACATAGGAAACATGAGAAACATAGGAAACATGGGAAACATAGGAAATATGAGAAACATACAAAACATGAGAAACTGAAAAAAAGAGGAGAAATAGGAAACGTGAGAAACATAGGAAACATAAGAAACAGGAAACAGAGAAACATAGGAAACATAGAAAACATGAGAAACATAGGAAACATAGAAATATGAGAAATAAGATTTCATGAAAAAATACAGGAAACATTGAGAAACATAAAAACATGAGAAACAAGAAACATAAGATTGTCTGAAGGTTTGCAAGGTACAATATCAATAAAATATATAAAGTGTATGCTACCCATTTGTGTACAGTAATTCCAAAAAGGAACTGTTGAGCTTCTCTGCATTTCGATTGACACTTCAACCACCCTCATGAACGATTGTCCTCTCACTCTGAGGACGATCAAAGTCAATTGATCGAAAATCAGAACTACACACATGTGTACTACAGACTTTATACTGTATGTATATTGAGAGTTTTGAGTTACTCTACATTTGACATTGTTCACTTCCTTGACAAATTTAATCAGAAAAAATTGTCAGGACACCCAAATATTGTCCAGTTTATGCAGGCAGCAGCCATCAATAAAGAAGAGTCTGATACAGGACAAGCCGAGTACCTTCTACTGATGGAGTTATGTACAGGTAAGTGGTGTATTATAGTATAAATAGTATAGTTTGGCTTACTAACATGGGCGGATCTAAGGGTGGAATGCTGTTGGCTTTAACAGGCTTAAATCTCCCTCCTTTAAATTGAAAACAAAAAACAATTTTTTAGTTGGAATAAAAGAAAAATGCTAAAGGCAACTATAAGACTGCAAATATATGACGCTAGTCATGGAAAAACCACCAAGTTGTTGCACAGGATGTTATTGACAAATAAGCAAATAAACATGAAATATAAACAGATACAAAGGGAATTTGTGTATATTTTGTCTAATAACTTTAGTATCTCCAATTTTGATAATTGACATCTCATTTTAAAGCTTGCGAAAATTGCAATATGGTTTTAACAACTCAATTTTCAATTTTCCTACCACTTGATGGTTTTGCCGTGTCGGGCCTCGTCTGCAATATAAATAATAGAGAATTGGAACAACTTATATGTTTTTTTTCATGTTAAACATGTGGTAAAGGCCCACCAATATGCAGTAGCCCACCTGGATCAGATTTCAGGATCCACCCTTATATAGAATAATTTGGTTGCTATTATATAGTTAAATATAAACATTCAGAAATACAGGGATGTAGCTAGAAAAATCCAAGGGTGGGTCAGCAACAATGTAAGGGTGGGTGGCATGACTAAAAACAGTATTTTTACCTTTTTCAAAGGCTTAGGGTGGGTGGCAAGTTGAATTTAGGCTGGGTGGAAGGCCTTAAAATAAGCTTTAGGGTGGGTAGAACAATTTTAGGGTGGGCGGCCCCGC
>JAOTQE010114432.1:0-13002 GCA_025631205.1 Nesometra sesokonis
CCTCCCAATCCTGAAAATCTTCCTAAGCCTATGATAGTTCCATTTCCAGTGTGATTGTCGCTTAATTCTCTGACCACTAGGCACAGACGACAGTAGTTAAAACTTAACGTTGCAAACAAATTATTTGTGAGAATCCGATGTTTTTGTTGTTGGTTGTTAACTTGCATGTACAAAATCTGCTATAAAATTGATCATAAAACCATGAATAACGTTACATTTTTTAGGCAAATTTTTCAAGCATCGAAATTTATTCTCCTCGCTTAATATTAGGCGAATCTTTACATGAATGAATTCTCATCACAATTTTAACCCTCGCCACAGACAAAAATGATGCTCAAAAAGGGAATCGAAATATTGATAAACCCATATATTATAAAATGAAAGTTATGAAAGAGACACTTAAAAACTGGTAAAGCTGTGTCATTGACTCAGCAAGGTTATTATATATACGTTTTTTGGCTTAATTTCCATAATACTTGGCATCCTATACCCACACTATTCTGTGCCTGTAATTCAACAAATATAGATTTTTAAATTTCTGTTTCTATTTTTAGACTTGCCTTCTAATAATAGCTTCTTGAGTCAAGTCAACTTCATAAAACATACAATTTAAACTTCCATGCGGAAATGAAATTGGACTTTTAAAAGGATGTTTGGGACAAGTAGATTGATTTCTTGGCATAGTCAATGTAATGGATGATAGAACATAACATGATTACTACTGTCATGGTATTTCTATAATCAGTGGCGAGTCTATGGGTTCTCTAAGGTTCATTTATTTATGCAGATATAAAAAACAAACATTAAAATGCCAGGGGCGGATCCAGGATCATGTGAAAGAGGGGGAACAAAATTAATTCTGGCTATGTGAGCATGTCCAGGGTTTCAAGATTAACAAGAAAATAAAACAGTATGTCAACTATCGTAAGCTTTACAGTAGTAGCATTTTGCATGTATTCTGTTCTTGAGGGAACATTTTAGATGTAACAATAGGGAGTTCCCCCTCTAAATCCACCCCTGAATGAAATAGTAAAGGTAAAATTAATGTATTACAATTATATACTTTGCATCAAATATAAAAAGCTAAAACAATTAAAGGATACACAAAATCAAAAACAGTATTGCACCCCATTTAAAGGAAACTATTTTTTTATACTATTGACTGGCTATAACCAGTTAAATATTTTGAATCAAAGCATGTGGTATATAATGTTAAATATTGGGAGGAATCACCTTGAACTTTTAATAAAAATTTACACACACATTATTATTCGTTTGTTCGTTCGTTCATGTGGACACAAACCTCTCTTTAAGTTCTTTATTCCATTAGCCCATGGAACTTGCACAACATACAGTATGAGATGTTGAACCCATAAATGTAAAAAGTTGTTAATTTTCACATTTGTGGGCAATGTGTTTTCACATTTGTAGTTTTTACATTTGTGGGCATTTCTATATTTCTGGGTTCCACATGGACTGCACCACTAGGATATTGGAGTATGGCACAATCTACAAAATATTCTCAGTGATAGAAACAGGTCAAACCTGTTTCTATTGTTGTAAGAAACAAACATTAAAATGCCAGGGGCAGATCCAGGATCATGTGAAAGAGGGGGAACAAAATTCTGGCTATTTGAGCATGTCCTGGGTTTCAAGATTAACAAGAAAATAAAACTGACATTTGTAGTTGTTTTTACATTTGTGGGCATTTTTATATTTCTGGGTTCAACATGGACTGCACCACTAGTATATTAAAGTATAGCACAATCTACAAATTATTCTTAGTGACAGAAACTGGTCAAACCTGTTTCTATTTTTGTAAGAAACAAACATTAAAATGTCAGGGGCAGATCCAGGATCACGTGAAAGAGGGGGAACAAAATTCTGGCTATTTGAGCATGTCCAGGGTTTCAAGATTAACAAGAAAATAAAACTGACATTTGTAGTTGTTTTTACATTTGTGGGCATTTTTATATTTCTGGGTTCAACATGGACTGCACCACTAGTATATTAAAGTATAGCACACTCTACAAATTATTCTTAGTGACAGAAACAGGTCAAACCTGTTTCTATTGTTGTCAGATGTCTGTCAGATAAGAATAGAGTATGATTTATATTGGTAATGGATGTAGACTGGTAAAGTGCAAATTACATGTAGTCTATGAATTTAGCCTATTTCTGTCATTAGTGATAATTATAGATTGAAGCCTCTTATACCTGCCAATATTTTTCCTCCAATGCATGAGACAATTAATTCTGCATGCACCAGGCTGCATAAAACCAAATTTGATTTGAAAAGCAAAAAAGATTACTTGCCAAAATTTTATTTGAACTGCAGGACTGTCCTGGAGTCTCAAGGAATTTTGAATAATCTCCCGGGCTCCCGGAATTATCAAATTTTCTCACGGAATTTAGTTTTTCCAGGAAATTCTCCAGGTTTTATAAAAATTTCATAGTCAGATCATAAATTGACCTAGTTATTTCAAAATACTGGTTGAAAGTAAGCAACTATGAAGTTCAGTAATGTTTTGGGGAACAGTAATAGCACATTTTAACCTTTACAATATGTAAGAAACTATCGTTCCATAACAGTCGGGTGTTGAGCTTATAAATAAGGGTATTTGTACATACTAGGAAAGGTAGACATTACAAACAGTGGTAGAACGACCATGAGAAAATCTCCAGGAATTATGTTTTTACAACTTGGGACCTCTGGAACTGCGTCCATATCCGGTGTTCGTCCTGTCATGAAAACAACAGAATATCCAATGCTTTCAGTCATTTCAATCATATTTACATTATATTTTCATATTCACTACAAATTGAATCTATCAAAGGTGAGATCAAGTTGTGATAATCACCAAAATGTGAGGTCTGAAGTGACTCATAGTAGTTGTGAGTTCTCACTACAAAATGAGTCGCATAATACGTGAGATCAAATTGCAATAATCACCAAAATGTGTCCTCTAAAGTGACTTTTACCAAATGTGAGGTCTCACCACAAAATGAACATGTCATATGTATCCTACTTTATAACTGCAACATTGTGTAACTAGCCCCCAAATTGTCATTTTATTTTAATTATTAAAATGAGACTTTAATTGTTTATGGTTTTTTTATGTTCAGGGGATGAAGAAGACGAGGAGGCAGGAGCCAGTAACCTTGGTGACATGCAGAATAAACAAATGAGATCAGAACGAAGCCATCTCATAGTTTGGCAAGTTACAGGAGTCTCAGAGTGACATAACACTCATACCTATCAACCTCACAGTATAATGAATAGTGGTATTGTCTAATGACAACAATGTGTACATTGTCAAGTTTCACATAAGAGAATAATTTTCTAAGCATGGAGAATCATGTTGATGATATAATAATACCATGTGATATACTGCAAAATGACGCCATGACCGACCTCGAATTTAGGCTTGTAGGGGCAACGGTATTTTAAACAACTGATTGATAATTTGAGCACCAGAGACCATTTTGTACAAATTGTACACAAAATCTATAGGCATGTTCAGACTCAACGATTAAGAGGAGTGTAACATACGCGCCGTACGATTATTTGTGTCTGAACTAGCCGGCGATTAGCATAAGTCACAAATCCAGAACTTGTGCTTCCTGCAAACTCTGGTTTAGCGTAAGCTACGGAGCTATGCCTCGTACACCTGAATGGTTTTGCCCTTGTGTTACACGTCCAATCACAATTTGCAATCTGTCTGCATTGGCCAATCAGTTAAGGCTTACTTGTCATAGAAAAATCAACTGGTGACAATTTTAACATTGATTATGATTTTCGCTACGCCTTGTGTCCGAACACCTTGGTCGTTACACCGCAGATTAGCTTACGCCTTGCTTGCGCTAACCTCTGCTTAAGCCATGAATCTGAATGTACCCTATTACTGAGTATAAGGGGCACCAAGGCTAAAGTGTGCTTAAATGTGATCAATACTTTTAATGTAATTGACAGGGCTGGCAATGGCCTTGGATGCCATGGTTTAATTTAAGTCCTGCCATGGTTGTTTATGGTTTACAATAAGCTTATCATATTAGGCATTTTAAAACTTAATAATTTTCAATAAAAGTTAAATAAATGTTGCAAAAGGTCACTAAATAATAGTTACCGATAATATGTTTATTCATCTATACGGTTAAAAATTAAAAAACAAAGCTAAGATAGCATTTGATAAAAAACAATCGCTTGGTTTATCAACAGAGTTGTGCATTATTAGTGGGCACTAGTAATTAAAACCCTTTTCACACAGAACTGTAAACTGAGAATATTGTGGTAATTTGCGAATGTCAGCTTTAGTGTGAAAGGGTACTTCCCCTTCAATGCCGGCACAGTGCCGGTATTCGTTAGACCACCTCAGACTCTAGACATATTACCGTTATATTACCGTCACTGCCTTAGGTCGGATGTGTATGAAAGGTTCCACAGTGTAATGTCTGCTTACGCAGTGAAGCATAACTAAACAAAGGTCAAAGTTGGAAACCTGTATGATTAAGATCGCCAATTTTACGTCATTTGCTCGGACCCTTTCACACAGGAAACCATTATATTTCCTTCTGTGTGAAAGGGTTTAGACCAGCAATAATACCGGCATGGTTATGGTAACACTGCGGTATTTTCTGTGTGAAAGGGGCTTTGATAATTATATGTAACATCATGATTTATATTCTACTGTTTTGTGAGAGGTACAGTAAAATATGCACTAATCAAATGAAAATACCAGACAATATTGCAACATATGTAATTGTTTACAACTCTTTGAAAATATTTTGATATCTGGATGAAATGTAAGAGATGGTGAAACAACACAAGGTGAACCAACTCTACACCCCAGAATGTCAGTAGTTGTTGGGTGAATGGGGTTTGAGGCACACCTAAAGTAGCATCTGTGATTTTTAACTTTTTACCATACCTTATTGTAAATTACTGTAATTACATATATCAATGATAATGTTAATTTTAAGCTGAAGTAGAGGGTGTTAGTAATTTACATACTGCACAATTCATGGATGATTGTTTGATTAATGGATTTATTGATTGGTTGATTTACTGATTGATTGATTGATTGATTGATTAGTTGATTTTGACTTTAGGTTGTGCATCTTTACTTGGGGGGTCTGAAGGTGATAATAGGTACATCCCTTCCATCCCCTGTCTGAATATGTGTTACTGATTTTTTGAATGAATGATTATGTGATTTAATTGATTGATAAATCAGTGGATGAATTTGCCTACTACATTTATGGTGGGTTGATGCAAAAAATAAACATCGGTCTGTCAGCCTTACTAGTCTCCTCTCCCAAAATTGACCAGACATTTTTTTTGTCCCAAAAATTCCAAAATCATGTAAACATAGGTAAACTTGACACTCTGTGAGAAAAAACTGACTAGAATACAATTAAAAATGAATGTTATGAAGTGCAGTCAGTTTATAGAGTTCACTGTGTATATTTGGTTTATATATTTAAATTAATCAGTAGTATGTATGCAGGGCTCTTACAGGTTATGAAAATGTATGGAAATTCAGTTCAATTTTTTCAAGGCCAATGAAGTCCCCAGAAAATTACTTTCGTTATGGAAAAATTATGGATATATTTTAAAATGTATAAAATTACTAAATGAAATGGGGCAAGGCATGGAATAAACACCAAGTTGTCACACAGGAAGTAATTGAGAAATAAGCAACAGGAAATATTAATACACACTAAGGGAATTTTTGTCTATTTTGTTCCATTATTTAGGTTATAAGTGTCAAATTTTGATAATTCACACCTCATTTTGAAGCTTACAACAAGTACAGTATGGTTTCAGTATAAACTCCATGTTTTTTATTTTGGGACAACTTGGTGGTTTTGCCATGACATGCATAAAATATATTCTGTAGTTTCATGTTTGTTAATTTTTAAGAAAACAATTTTTACTAAACAATATTCTTGTTTGCGAAGCTGGTTTTGGAAATTTAAGTCTACGGTCACACTAGAGGTTTAAGCCTGGCTTGACTCAACCCAGGTGAGATTTCAAGCCAGGCTTAAAATTATTGGGTGGTAACACTATCTGACTTCAGTTGCATTGACCTTCGAAATTAGCCAAGAGACGAACTACAAATTGTCAACAAAAAACACAGTGTTGATGGCTTTGATTGGTCACATTCCAAAGAAAAATGTCAATCCAGGTCAAGCCAGGGTCAATCTGGGTGCTGCACCAGGAATGAGTTAGCTGGCTTGAGGTAGATTTCAAGCCAGGCACAAGTCAATCCAGGTGAGGTCACACGACGAAAATCTCAGCCGTGGTGAGTAAAGCCAGGCTTGAGGCTCTAGTTTGACCATAGCATAAGTTTTTGGCTCTGGAAAATTCTTGGTAATATTATGGAAATTGATTTTCCTGAAAGTGTATTTAACCTGTATATGTTGATTTCATTTTCTTACTGACTTGACAAATTAATGGTGTCCTGAAATCTGAGGGATATCAATGTTCAATGGTGGAGTAATTTAATTTTTATAATTTTGTATAATATTTTTATTAGTTAATGAAACAGTGTGTGATAAAGTGCTTGTATTGATAATGTTATTCCTTCACTATTGTGCCTGAATTATAGTTAACAATTTTACTCCTGTTTTTTATTCCTTAATTATAAATTCTAATGAGATTGTGTTAGGATATTTGACCAGGGCATTTTCTTTCCCTCAAAAAGTGGTACGCCATGGTATTTTGTAATGGTACACCATGGTATTTTGTAATGGTAGGTTTACACTACGTTGTGGGTATCTATGGCAACCACATTTCTGTCAATTGCTGTTTATTCAATTTTGCCATATTCTATTCATGCTTTACTCCCAACAGGCCACTTTTTCTTAGGGCCTATTACATGTTGTCATATTTTTTAGCATCACATTCTGCCATTTTGCATGTTACTACATCCTCATCTATGTTGTGACTGCCATGCTGGGAACATTTTCGTTGGCGTAGCAAAACGCTACATAAAAATGAACATTTGCTATACAGTACAATTTTACACATGGTTGCCATGAAATTTTATTTAGCTTATTTCATATACCATCAAAACTTATTGCTAATCAACATTTTTTAATGAAAGTTTTCCTTGGCAGATATTTTGACAGTTTAAACATAAAATTTAGCATCCACAACAATCACGACATGTCAGGTTTACCCATCCCGTCCCCTGAGTTGCCTCATACCCATCTTGTTTGTTAACCGGGGCTTGATGCTTGGCTACCGTGGTTATACAGAGCATAGTGTAAACCTAGCCTTGTATTAGTTGCAAAGCTGATAAGGACTGCACCATAGTAATGCAGGGCTCGATTTTTACTAGCCCAGCTTACAATGGCTAGTGAAAACTGCACCGGGCTAGTGAATTTTCATTTTTATAGCCCAGTTGGCTAGTGAATACAAGTGTCAAGCAGTCACTTTTACACATTGTAGATTAAGTTGCCACAGACATGGGCTATTTGAAATGCTTGTGGGCTAGTGAAATGTAAGGTCAACTTGCCCAGTGGACTAGTCTCAACAAGTAAAAATCGAGGCCTGTAATGGTAGTTTAAAAATGTCATATATTTTAAATAAATAAGATTATTGGTAAGCTTTACCCTATCATCACTAAGTGATGGATATTGCCACTAATTTTAACTCTAACCTTTTCAAGATAATTATTATTTTTAGAACAACCACGTAAACCTATATTAGTTCTGTTGATTATTACCGGTATTATTATTACGAATGTCTTACAAATGCCTAGGGTGTTATGTAAATTGTAAGCCTTCTTTGTTATTAATACTGTACTATTTTAACTTATTTTATTTTAGATTATTCACTTTATACTAAAAGAAAGATAATATTTTTTTAACACTCTAACATTCCTTGCAATTTTAACTTGTATTATTTTGTTTTTACTTAATATATATATATCTATTTATGTTGAATTTTAATAACGATTACGGATAATAAAACCTCAGATAGAAGCACTTTAGCACTTTTTTTTTCTCAGCTACCTTCAAATAGAGGAGAAGGGGGTCAGAAATTGCTTTTACAAAATTAAAGGGAGACGTTCTTTTCAGTAACATGTCTTGTTAATATTTTGAATTTAATTAATAGATCTGTAATTGTTATGCTGTATAACTACCATAACAACAGCAAACATATGATGCAGTATTCTGTGTACTTTGTCGTATTGTCTTGAAAACTTGCCCCACGCATTTCATTGTAATATGGATGCTTACATCTCAAAACTTTTCAACAAACCTTAAAAGGGGTGTGGGGTCCTTTCAAGATAGATTTTTCCAAATTAAACATTGCTTCTTTCTTTAAGTTTTAGGATATGGTTGTTTACCTGATCTAGATTTAGTAACCCCTTATTAAGAAATTTATTATTAATAATACTTTTTTTTTTATTTTTTAGCTGTTTTGTTATCTGTTGTTGTGTGTTGTAAATGAATGGGATAGTTCGGATATGGGGTATTTGTCATTATCTATTTCAACTCTATAACAACAGAAATCTTTTTTTAAATAAGATCACCAATAGTAGTACTATAAACAAAATTAACCCCATAAAAGACATACATACAAATTATCTAAAAAAAAAGTTGTTGGTTGTGTTACAATAATCATACGCAAATAATTTATTTTATTCAATAAAAATTCCCCAAAACAGTAATAAATAATATAGTAGTTTATATATCTCTGTTTTTATTCTGTGACACCAAATCTAATGCTAATATAAACAAAAGCAATGCAATTACAAACATATTTTTATTCTTATTTGAAATATTATTCATAGATGCTATCATTTGTAAATCAAATTCACAATATGAAGTATAAGAATTAGTTTACTTTTATGATGTATATACCGTAATATTTCAATACTGCTGTGTAAATTAGATGTATTAACACTCACAAAATGACCAAAAAACAATGAAAGTACGGTAAAAATGTTGTAGTGGCACTGTAGCATGGAACATACATATTTGCCTATCAGTCTGAAGGTTCCGGGTTCAATTGTGACCCACTGCGACTGGAATAATTCCACTGCCTAAGCCTTGTAATCAGTCTTAGTTTATAAGCATGATATACTACCTAAACCTCATAATAATTAAATTTAGTTTATAAACATGATATAGAAATATATGTTGCCTTGGGAGTTTCTGGTTAAAACTATGGGCAGCGTATTTATTTTATATTCTAGATCAAACATTTTAATGGTGAATAGCTCACCTTTCCGTCACATCACAGAACACCAACTTTTTGCTCACCACAATTGTCAGTGACGTCACTTCCCGAAATAGTATACTATGTCGCGAAGTTATATATAAGTGATTTCACTGCGAAATAGTATACTATTTCGCAGTGACATCAACATGCTAAAAAAGGTGTAAATATTTTCAATCTCGTGGTGATCTTTCAACCAATCAGTGCAGTTTAAATGTTTAATGTAGAATATAATATAGTATATCAATCCAATAATTGTTGAGTTGATATTGGAGGTGAATGAATTTTTTTAATAAAAAAGTGCAAAACTTGAGGGAAAAAATCAGTATATTATGTTTTACAGCAAATATTTGTAGGCTAGTCAGCCAAATTTTCTTGATTATTTCACCATTAAAGCCCGGTTCCCACTAGACGTGAACAAGCGTCGAAATGTGACGCATGCGGCTGAATCGTAAATTCGCAAGCAAATTCGCAAGAATTGATCCATGGTCAACTTTCTTTGTTTGACGCGTGACGCTCAAGAATTCGCTTGTCAACCAACATTCAGTGGGAATCGGTCTTAAGTGATACAGACCTATAGGCAAATATATTTTTAATACAGTTTTCTCAATTTCCATGTTGAAAGAAGTAACATGTCTTATTTTCAAAGTGAACAAATTATTTTCAAAATTATTTTTTGGTCATTTTCAAGTGAGACATAATACTGTACATCTTTAAAATACAATTAATCTACATTAAGTGATTAATGTCTCACACTTGTAAAATTTAACGAAGTATACAATAGGTGATTTTATTTACAACGTGATAATGTACATAATATTTCTGTCAATATTTGCTGATGTGTGACTTAATCTAAATGGGGATTTTTTTTGTGTACATTAATTGTTAAAATGTTCATGTATTTTTAAAATAATAACTGTCCCAATGGGTATTGACAATTCTGTTTATGTTGAGCATAGGTTTATATAACTTACCTAAACGTTATATAAGATTCAACTCTGCATATCAGTATTAATGGTTAATGGTTTTCTATTTGTGAGAATTGCAAATTACAAAAATAAAGTGCTTTGGTATAATTGCAAATGAGAAAAAAGATGTAAATACGAAGGACAGTAAAGGCGAGGAAAAAATCCTTAAGTCAGCACTCAAACCGCAGTACAGTCGACTTTCTCATTTACAAACTTGTCATTTACAAATCTTCTATTTTACAAACATTTTTCAGTCAAAGGCCATAAAGATATAGTGGCTGATTTTATAATAATCTAAACAATGTAAAATTAATATCGCTTAGGCCTATATTAGTGTTAATCCTAGGATTCAATATTTCTACATAAATTATGTCATCATTTCCTGATGATGACATATCTTGTCACGATGGCATGTATTTCCTTGCTTGTAGTATGTATTATTCTTTCTTACTTGAAGTTGATTAGTGGACCTTTTGGATTATGTTAATCCTAGCTCATTTAAAAAAAGCAACTGGCAGAAAAGAACAAGTCTGTGTTTTAGATTCTTTTCTGTTAGTTTTAACACCACAACTTCTCTCATTTAAATAAATTTCTTACATAAACTTACGAACACATTTTAGATCAAGGAAGGTAAATGAGAAAGTCCACTATCAGGATACAACCTCCATGCTGACAAAAAGAAAAAAAAACTTTATCTCTTCACTATATGAAAAAAAACTTTATCTCTCTTCATTATATGTACATTCCCATTACATAGTTTCATCAAATTTACCCTACATTTTCAAAATGTAGGGTAGTTTTGAATTAACCACCTCACTGGCTTATCACATCAGATGTTTAAAAAGGATACAAATATACTATACGGCTAAGAAATTAAGTGTAAACTAATCCAATTATCCATTGTGATAAGACTACCAAACTTGCTAATGGGGATGTACACGTAATGTTAATTATCAAACTAGCAAAAACACAATGTGTACAGATATTATAATGCTTCACTGTTATAGCGAATTTTACGCAGAAAAACGACAGCTTGCATCATAAACATTGTAAATCAATATTATGCTCATTTTCAATTTTTTTATTTTGGAAATCAACATGTTAATTTTTGTATAAATTAAAGTAATATAATAATACTAATCTTGTTCTATTTTAAGGTTTACTGCATTTCTAAATATCGGGTAAATGATAAATTTAAAATTGTAAATATTTAAATAAATGTATATGTCGACAGTGTTTAACCTTACCTATAGCTTTGGTGGATAAATATAAAAATATGTCGTCAATTTGTACAATAATGTGTAAATTGCATGTTTTATTGTGACAGATTTTATTGCCTTGGTTGCGTGATGTCAATTGCCTGAATAAAGAGTTTTGCGAAATAAGTTTTATTCCGTCTATATGTATTGTTTTAGTGTTGTTGCTTTGAATTTATGGACTATTAAACCTTACACACGATAGGTTGGTTGGTTGGTTGGTTGATTGATTGATTGATTGATTGATTGATGGGTTAATTGATTGGTTGATTGATTGATTGATTGATTGATTGATTGATTGATGGTTGGTTAATTGATTTGACTGACTGATTGATTGATTGATTTAATGATTGATTGGTCAACTGATTGATTGATTGGTTGGTTGATCGATCGATCAATCAACCAATCGATAAATCGATCTATCGATTGATTGATTGACCAACTGATTGATTGACCAGCTTATTGATTGATCGATCGATCAATCGATTAATTGATTGATTGGTGGTTGGTTGGTTAATTGATTTGACTGATTGATTGATTAATGATTGATTGATTGATTGATTGGCCAACTGAATGATTAATTGGTTGATGGTTGGTTAATTGATTTGACTGACTGATTGATTGATTCAATGATTGATTGGCCAACTGATTGATTGATTGATCGATAGGTCGATCGGTCGATTGATTGATTGACCAACTGATTGATTAGTTTTTTGATTTGATTGACTGAGAACGATGACAGGGGATGATGATAAGTACAAAGCCGGGGAGCAGCCAGAGGTGGGGTGGGGGTCAGGACACCCTAACATTTTGACAAAAAAATATTTTTCTAGTAAAAGATTGATAATGTGTAGAATATTATAGTGTTGTATGAATTGTACGCCAGCCATCGATAATAATCGTTAACTTCGCATACAGTAATCTATTTCAAAAGCTTTTCAATGTCTGTATAAAAGATGGCATCATTCAATGACCAAAATTACGGAAATGCGTTTTAAAACCTGAATCCACACTTATCCTAGTACAGTGAACATCTTGGGGTAATATACGTGTATTGTAATTGTGTCAGATTCCTCAGTCTGGGTGTGGGGGGATCCACCAACTAGTGTGAGACTGAGGTGGGTGTGGTTTTACCCTTACATTCAAATAGTAACGCATTCATGCCTCAATTTCAATAGTTTTTTTCCAAAAGCATTTACGAGACAAACGAGCACCATTTTCGATCATCTAGATGTTCCACATTCTACAGTTTTCGCATCTCAACCCAAAAACTATTATGAAGCTGAAATGGGTTGTTGGTTTCTTCAATTGAAGACAGTTTCGTTATATCTTAAGCACCTTTAAATGTTTTTAATGCTTAAGATTGCCATTTCCGAGCATCTAGAAATGCAATAATGGATTAGATATCGATGTAAATGATACAATTGAATCTATCTGGATCAAATGGAAAGATTCCTTCCTAGACCTAAGTAACAGACATGCTCCATATAAAACTATGAGAGTAAAAAATAGACTTTCACCTTGGATAACACCAGAAAATATT
>JAOTQE010114443.1:871-24891 GCA_025631205.1 Nesometra sesokonis
CTATCGGTCAATTGCATGATAGTCCGATTGATTTAATTCATACCCGTCTACTTAGGTACGTTTTAGCATCTTCTTTCGCTTTATTTGTCTATCGGTCAATTGCATGATAGTCCGATTGATTTAATTCATACCCGTCTACTTAGGTACGTTTTAGCATCTTCTTTCACCTTATTGGTCTATCGGTCAATTGCATGATAGTCCGATTGATTTCCAAATTCGTTTATCAGTGGTGTCTATTGTTTATAGCATTATTTGGTTACGGTTGATTCGTTGAGCAATAAGTTCGTCTGTCAGTTTGTTCTTTTTTCGGTTGGTCTCCACTGTTAACATACTTATTTCTCAATTTAAAATTCAACAGCTGCTTTCTCAGTGATGTTTGTCGGTCATCACATCGGTTAGTCGGTTGATCCTTTTACCAGTTAGTCTTGGTTACGTTCATTTCTAGATTTCTGAAAACCCATTGCTTTCAAATTAAGGGAGTGTTTCTCGGTAATGTAACTTTTTCATTTCATATTTGGTTAGTCAGTTAGTATCGTTATGCTCATTTCTCGAATTTTAAACATTGTGTTTCTTGGTAATGTAATTGGTCATTTCATAGTTCCAGTGCGGATCCAGCATCCAGCCAAATTAGGTAGAGGCGCACTTTCCCAGGTCCAGGGTTCCTCTGGTTTTGGTGTTTATGTTATGCATGGCCCATTTTAGACCAGCGGGAGGGGAATGAACTACGTTGTGGCGGTAATAAGGGGCGTCGACTGGGCACCCCCCTCATACGCCCCTGATAATTGGTCAGTAGGCTATTCTCCGTAACGCTCATTTTTTTATTTCTGTACATCCTATTGATTCAAATTACGCGTGTAGTTTCTAAGTAGTGTACTTTGGTCATTCCATTATTGTGGTTGGTTAGTCAGTCGTTCAGTCGTCCATGAAATCAGCTTTATGCAACATGTTGTTCTTCATGTAACATGACCCGTCAATGTAGTTCTTTATGTAACATGACCCGTCACATTAGAATGTAGTTCTTTATGTAATATGAGCCAACTCATTAGAATGTTGTTTTTGATTTCGTTGACAGATATTTGTTCTTATTCTCAGGTCCTATCGAAACCTTCGATGCATTTGTCTGTTTTACGATTGATGACCGGGCCTTTGTTTTAGAGATGATAAAACATCTAGAGAAGCCGCCCTTCAACATGAAGCTGTGTGTAGGATTTCGAGATGTGGTTCCTGGTGCTGCATGGGTGACTTCCTCGGCAGAACTAATTGGAAAAAGGTACGTTTAGACATAATGTGTTGTCAATTAGCAGTTAACAAACTGATTGTGTGTGTTAATAATGTTGTATCTCATGACTCTGCAATGAATTCTGCCTGGAACTATATGCTGACATGTTCCTAAATCAGCAGTGCCTTCCAGGGTCGTTTTTATAGTTTTAAAGTTGTATGGTGTATTTATTCTAATTTTTATTTTTATAAGTTATATTTATATGTACTTTGATTACAAAATAAAGACTAAATGAAAATGAAAAAAAAATGAACTCGGCCCCACGTCTCCAGCTTATAGTAGAGTTATTTTCATGAGATCCATGACTAATTTTAGCATACTTTTATTTCTTGATGGATTTTGCAAGATGGACCAATTTAGACAAACTATAGCTTCTATACACCTTCCAGATATGATGTCCTGTTTGAGGGCGTTTTTCAAAATGGTCAACTGTGGATTTGAACCTTCTCGTTAGCCACTGATTGTAGAGACTTGGTTTTAATCTTAAATTGTTCGCAACATGCATGTTCATATTAGTTGTAATAAAAGTATTTGTCCAAAAATGAACGGAAATGCTATTTCTGGCACTTTGACCTTAGATTATTTATTATGCAAATTATGATTTGCTAATTGAAGGTAATAATATCCTGGTGTCTGGAGAATGATCTCATTCGGCTATTTAGACCCTAATGCAGCTAAGGGTAACCAAGATTAAATCAACCTAGGCGGAGCTTAGATTATATCTCCACTTTCAAATCCATCAACGGAAATTAATGGTTACGCAGTCAGACTGAGCATTTACTTATATACCGGTACCATATACATAGACCAGGTGTGAATTCAAGTGCCAGAATAAAAGTCTAATAAACTTTCGTGGATGTTAAATTATTAGAATCAGCGGGTATTACAATACCGTGTAGATGGTTAGAATATCTTGATTAACTGTGTCCAACAAAGAGCATAACCACACAGTTTCGGCAAATGTAATACATTTATACAACTGGGACAAGCCCATCAATACGGAAGATGTCCATGTGATGCAAAATTTAATAATACCTGTAATATTAAATGTACATTCTAATATGCATAATACTAAAGTATGACGTGTGACATGGTACGGTAGTGATTTCTATCGTACAAAGTCGTATGGTGATAGACCATTTTCTGTTGCTGCTCCAAAGTTGTAGAATGACCTTCCTTCCACTGTCCGCGAGTCTGTTTCTTTTGATATTTTCAAGAAACAGCTGAAAACACATCTTTTTAGTTTTTTTTAAGATAAAATTTAATAAAAATAAACCTAGTTAACAGTTATTACAGTTTAGTTAATTCCAACGCGCATAGAGACAGTAGAATTATGCGCTATAAAAGCTCCACGTATTATTATTATTATTTATTATTATAACACTTGTTTGCAATTTGTTAACATTTCATTTACTAGTCTAAAATGAATATTAAAATACAATGAAGATAAAGTCAAAGTTCAAATTACCCACTTCCAGTCATTTTTAGAAGGTACTCATTTATAGTAAAGGTGTATATCAGAAGTAATTATATTCAAGTTGCAACTGCCTACGGCCATTGATTGCCGAGATATAGAAATTATATTTGTTGATTTTTACTTTAGGTTAACTTGTAATGTGGAGCTGTTGCTTATGGAGTCCATTCGACAAATTTGGAAAAGATTAAGTATTCTCAGTTTCAACTGAAATTTAATAAAAGCCAATATACATGCCAATCTTAACATTCCAACAACCAAGAAAATGCGTGTTTTTCCAGAATTACACATAATCATTTAGTTCACTACAAACCCAACCTTTAGGTTTGCCTCGGTACTTTATCATCATTGTCTTTATCTCTGTTAGTATCATACAAGTTACCCACCAAAATCGCACTTAATGACAAGCGATAGAATCCGGGTCTACTGAGCAGTTTGTGTTCATCAATATTATATATTTTGAGTTTGACTCGCATTATTTGGACATTCAGTCCAAACAATGTTGGCGGTTCATGATTAAAATCAACTGTTGAGTATGACCCTTTTTACTACATTTGCATTTTTTTGTAAAAGCCCATTGCTCCCCTGTCCTATTTCCTCTACAACTACAAAAAAAGCATTCTAAAAACATTAATTCAATTTATTGTTAATGTCTTACTTAATGACATGTTTAGTGGGAACATTAGTTTATTTATTGAAATACACATAAACATTGAAGGAAAACAAATTGTTTGATTGTTTATTTTAATAATTTATTTTATTACCAGATGTAAACGAATGATTGTTGTGTTATCACCTAGATTTACAGATAGTGAGGAATGCGATTTTCAGGCAAAGTTTGCACTGAGCCTAACTCCGGGTAAGTCCCGTTTTAATTTTATGCACGTTTTAAAGGAAGTTGTATGTTTGTATAATGCCGTTCCTGGATTTCTATTCTATTTTAAGTGGCATTTAACTCAGTTTTTTTAACCTGGTAATCGCTGTGCTGTGCGCTAAACCGTCAAGACTGAATGGTTCCCGGTTCAAAGAGCACGCCACTTTTGGATCAGACGTTAAGCCGTTGGTCCCGTGTACACCATGGCTAATGTACATTGTAAAGAACGCAGTGCACTCCTCGAAAGAGTGTGGCGATTATCTCGCAGTATACTGCACATTCACCACCAGACCCCATTGGAAATAAGTCCTCAAGATTTATTCTTGGTATTTCACAACATCGAATAAATCAATAAAAATCCAATAATGTATCATCATACTCGTGACGCTTGTCACGAGTACAATGTATCATCATACTCGTGAAAAGCGTGTCATTGATTGTGAGTTAGGATGGGTAGAGCTTGTCGATGAAAAATTGGTATATAGCTGGATGTAATGAAAACTGAACACAAGGTCCACCGATATAATTCATTAGAGTTATGGTACAAAATATTACATTGGTACGTCTTCAACATGGGTGTATAGGCTATGTGTTTGATAAAAGTCAGTAAAAGTAAATCATGTTTTTATTTGTTCTATACAGGAAATAGATGTAAGCGCATTGTACCGATAATGTACGAAACGTGCACTGTTCCAGAAATCTTGCGATTTATCTGTGTGTGCGATTACACGAAAACAGATCTGCGTCCATTCTTTTGGGAACGGCTTTCAGTTGCACTTGGCTTAAGTTAAGATAATGGATGGCATATTGGCTATATCTACCGTACTTCATGTATTTGTAAGTTGGACAAAAGTCGAGATAGCAAGACCTGCCACCTGAAAATACTTACCCTGATTCTTACTACCCAAGTTCAACAAGACGCATACTCTTAGCTATTCCAGAGTAGGCTTACATAGAGGAACTTAGACAATTAATCTGGACATCGAGGGGTAGTTTAAAGACCTGTACAGAAAACAGAATAGCTTATGTCTGGATATTACCTCACAAGCCTGGCTGTGCCTGGCTAACTGTTAAAATTGCTTTAGGTATCATTATTCCAAAAACAATATACGGTCGGGAGGAGGATGTGAGGAAATGTAGGAATAGTCCGCATACATGAGGATCCAGCTTACCTTAGGCCCGTCATGGTTGGAACAGAGGCGGAAAGAAATTGAAACTAATGTTGGCTTACACTGTGTGCCTGTAATTTGCAATCTACTTTTTTAAATTCTTACAATGAAAACAAATATTTTTTATTGTAGTAATAATTAAGTGCGAACGACAGCGTCGTCTGCACCCCACCCCCGCTCCCCGCACCTGCCCCGGATATTGCGTTTTTACCGAAGTGTGTAAGTGGGTACCTGAAATGTACAGATTCCAATTCTTCATAGGCTTTTGTCGCAGCTACTAGGGTTGTGAGAATTAAAAACGGATTCACTAATTAATCCCAGATATCACTACATTAAGTTTTCGAACCAGACTATTCCATTTAGTATTTGGTAACTACATTGATGATCAATGTTATTACATTCAGTATATATCTCCATTGTCGAACAATACTCTCAATTTCAGTATATGATATCTTCATTGTCGAACTACACTACTTAAATCAGAAACTACTATCTCAGCTTTAATTAAGTATCTGGTTTCTCCAACAAACACGAACAATGCCATTAACTTCTACATTACGAACACGTTTATTTCAAATCAATATGTCAATATGTTTTAATTATTAAATTCTCAAATTTTTGAATGTAATAAATTATTTAGGTATCATAGTTTTGAGAAAAAATACCATAATATATTTACAATTCATAGAAGTCAATTTTGTATTAACTATTGTTTTATTTTCGCCGTATGATTGACGCATGGCTTCAAAAATCGAAAGCTTTTATTAGCATGCTTTTTTTTAATATTACGGTATTAACTTTAATTATAAGATGAACTTTTAAAAGTGTATTAACACTATGCCATAAAAATTATATTATGTTATAAACACTGGATTAAATAATATGTTATAAACACTGGATAAAATAATATGTTGTATACACTGGATAAAACAATACGTTATAAACACTTGATAAAATGATATTTTATAAACACTGGACTGAATATGTTATTTAAACTCGATAAAATGATATGTTCTAAACACTAGATAAATGTTCTAAACACTGGATAGAATAATATAGAGTAATTTGTATATAAGATGTAGTATTATCATTCAACTATGTATCATTTATCATTAAAATATTGTACCGTATTATTGAACGGAAATGATACAATATTGAACATTTAATAAGGATAGTTTAGCATACTGCATTGTTACAGTCCTACACTTCATCTATTTTCAAAAATATATGTAGACCTAAATGGGTGCCTAGTTGAAACAAATTGTCACATGATTTACATCACATGCAAAAGGTCCACCATTTTAAAAAGGAATATGGCCGACAGGCCACTGAAAACATGGTTATGCATAGTATCATTTTTCAGGGGCGGATCCAGGATCCGCAGAAAGGGGGCGCACTTTTCAATTCGGGGTGGGCGTGGTTGTCCAGTCTTTCCTGTCGAGCAAAAAAAAAAGGTCAGTTTCCCATTTTGGTCCTCTGGCACCGAATATTGAATGACCATTTTAGGGGATATGGAAAATGATTGTACTCGCTGTGGCAAAATGTCGACTCGTTCAATTTTTTGCCGTAACTCATACAATATGTTTTGTGTCCCTTCAACAGAATTCAATATTACACAGGTATCATAAAGACAAAATTAAATATTGATCTTGCTGTTTTTGTTGTTGCTGATGCTGTTGTTGTTGTTATTGCAGTTTTTTCCCTGTTTTTCTTATTAATATTGTAACTACGTAGAATAAATGATGCTTAAAATACCAAGTGGCGGGCCATAAATGGTAACAAGTTGTAAAAAGAAGGATTTAACATTAAATATTTTGTATTAAAATGTGTTTTTATGTGTTTATTTAAATACCTTTTCTATTGCTATTAGTTACGCATAATCCACTGAACAGCACACTCAGCAGGCCTAAAATACCTTGTTTGTCTTTTTGATTTTTTACCGAGAATGGGAATGTTTAGTTAAAGCCCAAATTGACACTGAATACCGCATAACAATTATTCAAGGCAAATCAGCATTATTCATATAGGCATTTATTCGTCTGTTCATTCATTCCTTCATTCATTCATGCAATCATTCATTCGTTTGTTCATAAGTCATCTTTTTTAATATTTACAAAAAAAGTTACTTTACAAACTTCAAAATCAAATGAATGGGCATGTCTAAGCTTGTGCGCAAATCAGTTCAGCCAGCTTAAGCTTAAAGTGATGGTGCCACCCTTGGGTTAACTTTAAAATATTGAAATTAGAAATATGTATGAGAATTGAATAGTTCCACCAATGTATTTCCGAATGTATATACAGTGGTATAAAGTGAATTACAGTACATAAAGTGGTTGATTATTTAGTTTCGCTTTTGATTTGATTATTCAAATTGACTTAAGACAAAATACGAAGCCAGAAGGAAGTTAAAACCAGTTATTATTGTTGAATGCATACGTTAACTTATTATTTATTTTGGTACTTCCTGGTTTGAAGTACAATCGACATCTAGGGGTTACTTTAGTGTAATTATCTAGACTATAATATTTATGGTACAATATGATTTTATAGAATTTTACATAATTTATTATTTTTATAAATTCCTCTCATCTTAATATTATAAATAATCATTTAAAATCAACCCGCCATTAAAATATAAAATAATAATAGCATAATAAAATTCATTTCAGGGTCTGTATAGCCTCATTTTGTCGCTCTAAAAACTAAATATTCAAAGGGTTCTTTGTTTTGGGGTTCCATCTATACGATTACCATTACGACACTATAAACAATTTTTTTTATTTTACTATAGGCCTAATTTCACAATTGTCTATGATATTTTTGGTCATTTTCATGTGAAAATACTTTAACAGTAATATTATTGGTTTCTGTATTGGATGGCTCAACGCTCTAGCAACGAAAAAAAAATGTCAACTTAAACTACCTTTAGCAACATCAAATTGTAAATTAAAAGCAGCAAGCAACCATCTTCTCGGAGAAGGACTATAAACCGTAGGCCCAGTGTACAAAAAACGGTTCTTGTGCACTATAAAGAACCCTTTCGAGACGAGTAGGGGGTTACCCCGGTGTACTGGTCCATACCCAAGCCCTGCCGTGGACAGAAGGATGTGCGCTAATATAGTAGCTGCATAGGACATGAAGTGACCCTCAGGGGAGTAGCAAGATATTGACTGTGCAACATCAAGTCCACTGCGCCTTTGATAATTCGATTTGAATTGAATTGGCGCAATATAAATGTCTAAATATTGTTATATTATATTATTATTATTATTATTATTATTATAAGTAATAATGGTGATGGTTATGATTATGATAATATAAAGTTAATAATTTTATTGTTTTTTGTGAACTAGTGTTTGTATTGTTGATGCAATTGCAATAATCCTATTTGTTTCCTTGTTTACCATTTGAATATTCTATGCATTTTTGTATATATAGAGAATTTATTTTCTGATATTTTATATTTTTATGTGAAATTGGGTGAGGCGGAAACACAGACTTCATGTCATAGTGATTACTTCACTTTTGTGTTTCCTGCCTCTTCATCAAGTCTCTGTATATATTTGTAATTTTTATTGTTTTATGGCAATAAAGAATAAGATTAAGAGGTCCATACCACACATTGACTGGGATTTCACATTTAATATAGTGGGCTTATACCAGGGTACATGTCCAAATCACACACTGGATGTCATGTTCAATTTAGTGGGCTTATAATAGCGTATATGTCCAAATCACACAATGACTGGGATTCCATGTTCAATGAAGTAGGCTTATACTAGGGTATATGTCCACATCACACATTGACTGGGATTTCATGTTCAATGACGTGGGCTTATACAAGGGTCAGAATAGTAATTAATATGAATTTGGAACTTACTTGATTTCTTGGTTTATCGTCTCCTCGGTTTCTCATTGAATTTGGACGCATTAGGAATAATACGACTGCTAGTACAACCCAGCCCATTAGTAACATCATGAAGTTGTAACCGCCATCGCTCTCTGGTGATGGTACTGTTGTTATAACAAAAAACAAATAAAATTAAGATCCAGTAAACAAAGTTTCGTCCATTATTATCAATGCAAGTAAATTTTTTCAAACACAATCTTTTATTTTTAATTATTTGCCAATCCATCAATAACACCATGAACTTTTAAACAATACCTCTTTCCAGTTAATTGTGGTACTACTGTTATAACAAAACAGATAACATAGAAACTATTTAACATCCAAATTATATGTCATGGTCTTCAATATAAGGCACTTTAATCATAATCATAAACTTTATTCATCCTCATAATGAGAAAATTACATAGCTTGTCTTTGAACTCACTAAAAACAGTAAAGATATTAAATCACCTTAAAATTGAATTAAATAACAATAAATGAGAATCAGTTCCTAGACAACTTGAAAAATAATTTTTATGTCATTTTTGAAGTAACATTACATTACGGATGACTTTATTGTATTCATAGCCAACTTTGAAACAAAATAACTACTAGTATTTTTGTTTGTTTATCTTAAGAACCCATAATTTATATTTTTATTGAGATAGCCAATAGATACACTGATATGTTAAAAAAAAATAAAATAACAGTTAATTTCAAATAAGGAAAGTGAGGCCATGATATAATTGTTGTAAAATTGTGGCCTCGCTTTCCTTATTTGGAATTACTGTTATTTTATTTTATTTTTTTGAGTAAAACTGAACGAAGAAAAACATTACTCTAACACCAATTAACATAGTCGAATTGCAATGGTAACATAATAGTTTCGATTTTTACACTTTCTATCCTGTTTGTTTATCTTTATGACCTTGCTTAGTTCAGAGAATATAAATTAGAATCAAGTTGGCAAGCATTTTAATACTGAGGTAGCTCTATGGAACTTGCTAAACAAATAGTGGATTCAAGTAATGATAATAAATATGTTAGCTGTTAGCGTAAATGTAGAAAAACATAGTTTACGATCAATCCTTCAAAAACAGACCACTTTTTGAACAACTCATTCTGTTTGAACAATTCAACTTAGAGTGCATCAGTTTACATATATCCACTATGGTTCCATGATTTTGGGAATTGCAATCACCTAGTTTATAGAGATAATTAGTTTTGCTAGTAGCTGATTGTGGGAAATTCAACTGCCATGACAATTAATCAAAAGAATCCATCCTTGCTTTTTTTCATGCAGACATATATGAGTGGAGAACTAAAAAAACTGCATCTATCAATTGAAACTAAAGGAAAGAGTCTTTTTCAAGGGAACCTTAGAATTGATCATGTCTATACTCTCAAAACCGACCATTTGGAAAACCTAATTTCATGCTAAATGGGACAATTTTTTGCTGTGTTTCTACAGGAAAAATTATCTGATAAATTATCGCGATAAAAATTATCCGATAAAAGTGCTGCATAAACGGGTGTTTAACCTATTCTGACGTAATAAAATTATCCAATAATTATCCGATTCTATTTTGATAATTATCAGATAATTGACCTAATTTCGATAATTTTAAATTTTGACACTGGGTCAACCTTGATCTTGCTTTTGCGAGGATTTCACCGCGGTGCAACCAGGGTGTCACGCGAGGGAAATGGAAATCACCAAAAAATCACCGGAAGTTAGGAATCACAAAGCATTATGGTCTACACTGAGTTTGCACAGTTGTATTTTTTTTATTTGATTGGATGATATTTTATCGGCCTGAAGTCCTAAAATCATGAAACCAATGTAAACATAGATATATTTCACTCTCTATAAATAGAACTGTCCAGAAAATCAAAACAAAATAGATGGTATGAGGGGTTATGGGTTTTAAACAAGTTGACGGTACCTAAAATATTATCAGTTCTCCCATCCACCACAATCTCAACAAGGGTTTCAAGTGTAGCAACTGTTTACGATACCTGGCAATATGCACTCGGGGAAATTTCTAAACTGGGTAAACTGGCTTCAGCCCCTATTTTGGAAGTAAAATATCAATTTTTCTTAACATAATAAATTAAATAATAAACGAAAAATATCAATCAATTATTATAAGACAAGAATATATCCCTTTACATGCCCCCGAGGCCATTTCCGGACATCAAAAGACCAAAATTTCATGGCGGAGCATCTTCCAGAACTCCCTAAAACTTTGACTCTCTACCGGCCCTCCCTTTTTAAAAAGGCTAAATCCATCCCTGGCATCAATACACCAATTATACTAAATTATATAATTAGCAACTGTATCAATGTTGATCTGCAATATTGTACCATATGGTACAGCAGTATAATTAACAAGTCACTTACAGTTTATGCATTCATTTTCTGTACAAGTCGTCTGTGAATTTCGCAGCTGTGAATTAAACAAACATGGTAAAAATAAATATACTGATATAATTAAACAATAATATTATACAGTATTCCTTATAATTAATCATTTTATGTTTTCACAGAAATGTATAGAACATGGCAATGTATAGTGGCACTACAGGTTGGTTGTTAATGGGCTTTCCTACCAATGTAAACGTCTGGGTTCAATCCTAAACAAGTAATATGATTTTAAGCCTCATAATAAAGACAGGGGCGGATTTAAGGGGGGGGCCGGTCCCACCCCCACCCCCTTTAGAAAGAAAATATTTCAATATTATGTCTATAAAACAAAAATATTCTGGTAGAATTGATCCCTTCACATGCCAATGAGGCCATTTCAGGACATCTAAAGTCCAAAATTTCCCGGGGGAACATGCCAACTTTACTATAACTTGGTCTTATGGGACTATAGAATTTATACTTTCCAGTTAGACATTCCAACATATTTTAATCTGTAACAGGTATGGACATTGTAGTTGACAGTTCTACTGGGTGTTGTCAAGAATATATAAAATGACTTAAATAACATCCTTATACAATTATAGTAGTTTTTAGGTAAAACTCCCCCACTCACGCCCTCCATTCTCCACCTCATCCGTTGGACTCAATCCCTGCCTATAATTAATTTTGACCTATTCATTTTTAAAATGATACATTCATTCATTCATTCTTTATTAAGGCAAAACATACTGTACAGATACATAACATTAAAAAAAAGACATTCATATTCAAAGATTGCAGGGAATGGTCACAGTTAACAATTAAACTTTGGCTCTCGAGCCTGTCATTCCGTTCTTAGGTCCGCGCGAAGCGGACCTTAGGTTTTCACTCATGTTCTTGTTGTTGGTGTTGTTGCGACTGTAACTTTAAAAGCGTCCAGCGTCGCCAGATTTAAACGGACATGCTTGAAATTTTGTACACATAAATTAAACCCCATTCTCAACAAACGTTCATCGCCCTTTTTTTAAGTTACACCCCAGGGTGTCCCCACACCCACAACACCAAAAATGCATTTCATCAAGTAGTGTAAAATACGATAATTTCAACAAGCGTATGAGTAGCTCGGTTGTTAAGACATCGTTAACTGACCGTTCTACAAAAGTGAAGGTGGGATCGATTCCCACCGAGGTAGATCGTGGTTATTGTATTTTTTTTTAAATTTTGTTCGGAGGAACATTCAATTTATTTACAATTTTTCCTCTTAATTTTGCTATTTCAAACATTTTTTCTTAAAACGTAAAATCATGCCACATGGTCTAATAGTGCAATAGTAATTAATAATTAAAAATGCATTTACATCCTGAAATCGCTTTGGAAGCGCGGACCTGGTGAGCGGTCGCTCTTGTTGAAAATGAAAAAGAACAGTAAAAAAATTTAACAATACAAATTTGGTTACATGACAATACCCATGCTTACTTATGTTAAAAAATTAAGAACTACTTAATGCTTTACACATTATTGTTACGTTATACATTATTTATTATTTATTGGCCTATGCTCCTTTAATTTAAAAATGCTAATAATTTAAGTTACCATAATATATACTGTAGTACACTGTTTATTTGAGAATATATCCCTAATCACTTTATATTCATCTATTCACTGTGTTATTGAGAGCAAGACAAAACCTTTTCCATGGCATTAAGTGAGCTATAGTTAGAAAATGTTGCTAGTCAATATTTTTTGGCTATTAAATATCATTTGAAGGTTTATTGCCATTGTTATAAAATATAAAATTAGTTATCAATAATCCTGCCATGTTTTTGTATTCTCAGTTGCAAACTTAATGCATGTTTCAAATTAAGCCAACAAATACATGGCTAAAATATGACAGGAAAGTATTGAGTTGAATATAATACAAACAAAACATCAGCATTATAGGTTGTATAGTAAAGAACATGTACACTAGTTTTACAGCATTATAGATTTTATTGATTTAATTCATGCAATAATTCATAAATTATTAAATTCATGGGCTTATAATAGTATTATATTAGTTTTGGGGGCTTTAAAATTACTAGAAGAATAAAATAATAATTATTTAAATTGTTTAGAAATTTTATATTTTATGATATAATCAGATTGAACAATACAATTTAAATATAATTTTGCTCTTTAATATTGTACTTCAATCCAATAGTTTTTTTTACAGTATACTGTTTTACTGTGTTGTTGTAAGTACACTGTATGGTTGCAGGAAACAATATAGTGTACACCACAATTGCTGATGCAATCCCAAGAACAGCATGTTGTCAAATTAATAAATGACATGAACATTTTTCGTACAGAAAATTGTATCGGTTTACTGTAAAATTATATGAAAACAAAATAACTTAGGGAATTGAATCAATTGTCAAGGTGAATACACATAATGGTCAAATTAGAACACTGCTATATAAATACTGGTGGTAGGAACACAACTTACCAATGATATAAGCCTCCTCATAGCGCCCTCACGGGACCATATACACTCACACGGGTCATATCCACCTTCAGCCATTATTGTTACGAGTACATGCAAAATAGAATCTATCAAAATAATATAAAAGTGTTTTTTTTTAAGAATGACAATAAATATTCAATAAACTACACCATTTAACAAAATTAAATTATTAATCAATTTCTGTGCGCAGAAATATATTCACAAGACAAATAGATACTTCAAGCTCTTGGACAGAATGACGTGCGCTAATACAGTAGCGGCAAAGGACATGATCCTTAAGGGAGTAGCAAGTTATCGACTGTGCAACATCAGGTCCACTCTGCACTTTTGATGATTTGATTTAAATTCAAATTGGTGCAATATGTCTAATTATTATTATTATTTTGTAATGCAAGGCGTCAAAAAAATCCTAAGCCAAACAAACAAAAAATACCAAACACTGGCAGGTCAACTATCAACAGTATCCCAATATTTTAGCAAAATAAAGGAAATACCTCAAAATTGAAAGTATGCATACAAGGAGGTTTTATAGTAAGACTACTCCTCCTTGATGCATATAAAATGATTTAGACTATGGAAATTAAGAAGACTTAAAAACCTACAAAAATACAGTAAATGAGGCAGACAGCAAGAACACTCCCATTATTTAAAAGGCATAATTTGACCAAAATTACACAATAGATTATAAAAATTACAGTATTTTCTGCCTGGTTCTCCACAAATTTTCTTTCCCCTGGTTTCTTGCATATTCCCCAGTTTTAGGAATAAAATTGTATCCTAATTATTACATGCATTTTTTAGCAATAAATATTATGAAAATAATCAATATTTGAGTTATCAATTACATGTTTGACTGTTGATTGCTACAGATAAACTTGATTTCATTCTTACAGTATAAAGGAAATTTACATGGTCAGGGATAATCTCAACAGACAATTGATACATATAGGCCTATTACAGACAACTTCATAAACTTATCATTGTAATAACGAATCCCTCAGGGATAAAGGAGTCATGATAGCGGGTTGGTTGTACGTGCCTTGATTTATCAGTCTACCACTCTCTGTATTAAGTTAGAAATAATTCTAGAATGAAGAGGATGGGATGGATCAACCATAATCCCTAATTGCAATGACTATAATTTGCCAAAATGCCCAGGGACAGGTTCAGGATCATGTGAAAGAGGAGGAACAAAATTCCTGGTCAGGTGGGCGTGTTCAAATATATGACAAGAAAAAATAGGTACTCTACTCCAGAATTTTACTATGTGCAGGTTTCAGGATTTCAAATATTATGGGAGTTCTACGTTTGGTTTCCTTGCCCTGTGATCATGGGAAACTATTGGAAACTGTTTTTAGTCTTCATGCAAATTCTGGCTAGGCCTAACTAGGCTAGGCCAGATGTGGAAAACGATTTTTTGTTTCTGTGAATTCTTGGTCACAGTAACCACACGGTATGGGAAACAATAATTACTGTTAAATCCTGTGGCATGAATGACAATATATTTTCCTTTGTGAAAGTAATAAAAAATACATTTCAAAATTCTACATGAATGTTTGATTTCACCTTGCTACGTGATTGTGTCAGACTATGAGACGGTAATCGAGTAGTTATGAAACATTCATCTACATTTGTCAATTTTTCAAGCAATTTGAGTTTTGAAACTAACTGATATTAATATCCTTTTATCAATTTCACATGTAAATACTGTCTGGTGGTTAGTCTATGCTTTGTTTTTTTTTCAACTAAAATCAAATTTGAGTGAAAAATGTATTTATCCCTTCAGTATCATGCAAACTTGATGTCCTAAGTATTAAATAACAGTTATACTTTACATTATATGATTGACCTATTCATCATTCATCACAAGTTCAACTATAGCATTGACAAAGAATGAATCGAAACAAACACAGACATAACACTTTTCTATTATGAAAAATTAATGATGCATTAAAATCAGTAATGCATTTCAGTCTCATTCTATTCAAACTGCACCCATTTAAATATTTCACCATGTTTTTAGAAATCAATAAAACAGTATGCCTTGTGGGGTGTAATACTGAAAGGGTACACTGAAAGGTCCACTAATCAACTTCAAGTAAGAAAGCATAATACATACAGTACTCCAAGCAATGAGATACATGCCATCGTAACAATATTTCGACAAATTATGTCATCATTAGGAATGAAAGTTCAACTAATCAACTTCAAGTTAGAAAGTGTAATGCATACTCCAAGCAATGAGATACACGCCATCATGACAAGATACGATATTTCAACATGAATTATGTCATCATTAGGAATGATGACATAATTTATGTTGAAATTTTGAATCCTGTCATGATGGCATGTATCTCTTTGCTTGGAGCATGCATTATACTTTCTTACTTGAGGGTGCAATACTGTTGAAGCAATTTTGATGTCTCACTACAAATCGAGTCTAATGGTTGGAACACTTGGTACTAGCCTAACCAAACCTGGGCTTAATTTTGTATAAAATCAAGTTTTAAAGAAAAGGAGTAGCCATTTGGTACAGACTACAGTATAAAAAATGTTAAATTAAAAATTAAATTTAATATTGATTAATAGTAGTATAAAAAAAAAATAAACAAATAGTCCTGCAAAGACAGATTAAACATTGGGTAAAACATTTTTTAAATGATGTCACATATTACATTAAATTCTGTTTTTAAACTAGGGGCGTAGACACGTTTGCAAAAATTTGGGGGCTTAACCAGTTTAAGTCCAATTTTGCCTCAGCCCCACCATGGTTGGGGCTGAGGCAATAAAATTTTGAGATTTAGAACATCTAGAAGACTGGAAATGGCACTTTCATGGAGCGTTTTGGCGAAATATTTACAAAATTTAGTATTATTCTTTTATATTTTTGAAAAAATTGGGGGGGGGGGGGCTTATTCCCCCAAAGGCCTCCACTGTCTGCGCCCATGTACACTGAACATTAAATTAGAAAAAGTGACATTCTCAAACAACAGGACTGTGTATGGTTTCACAATGCACTTGTATTTACAGGATGGTACAATATACCCATAATGCACTTGTCAATTGTATTCCTGGCCCCTGGATACCCGGGGATGGCCGGGACTTGCATCAAGTTGCCTTATTTCAATGTTGCAACACCCGGTTAATTCCCGGCTAAGTCCTGGACAGACCGGGCAATATTAATGTGGAAATCCCCGGCGAAGTCCCCGACCAGCCGGCCAATTCTTGATTGGCAGTCCCCAGCCATGTGTGTGTTAAATCCCAATGAACAAAATAAATGCCTGACCTACCCGGGCACAATTTGGTAATCCCCGGTACATGCCCAGCCCACTCGGGAATTTTTATTTTGAATATCCCCTGACAACTCCTGGTAAACACCCGGCCTACCCGGGCGAAAAAATTGCTAAAATCCCTGGCCAATTTTGGTGCGGCCGTCCCCGGGTACCCAGGGGCCGGGAATACAATTGACAAGTGCATAATATATCCATGCACAAATTTATTGTTTATACTTTCTCATGGTCTTAATGTTATAAATCAAAAGCTACCACTTGCCTCAGGTTTAACTATTGATTTTAAGAAGTCATCGTAAAGACTTCAGTTCTACTATATTTAACAAGTGTACAAATGAAGTAACTATAATAAAGCATTGGGAGAATTTAGAACAGGTTTGTTTGCTTGGAAGGAATGACAACCCCCACAACAATTTTGCAATGATATTTTATAAGTTTGTATTTTTTTAGGGACCTCATAATCAGCACACGCTGGATGGGTCACCCTCGTGAAATATGGTTAAATAAATAAATAACAAAAGATGAATTGAGTAGTCTGGTCTCAAACACTAGAAATGAAAAAAATGAATCCACGGTGTCTTGATTGAAGTATTACAACCAAAGTAAATAAATGGGATATTAATATACTGAAAACCGACATTTCGAAAACCAAATTTTACCCTAAACCGGACCCCTTCAGGCACGAATCAAGAGGGAGTCCACCTGGCCCAGGCCTTCCCTTTTGATATGATAAACTTATTTGCACCTGAAAATACATTTTTTGTACATTGTGTGCATCTAAAAGTACACCACATAGCATCTATACAGACATTTTTTTATGGCCCTAGACAGGCCTTGGACCCACACGCATATATTACCATCAAGTTTTCTATCTTATCAGTACTAGCATTGTCCTAATTTTGTAAAAAATTAAACAATAATTTTGGGTTAAAAAATAAAAACAACTCACCCCTAAAATCCTTGACTTATTTGAGAATGTTGACAATTGTGTGTTGACCTGTTAAAAATATTAACATGAAAAAAATAGTAAATTTTAAGTTATTCACTAAAACTATAATCAACAGTATTATGTCTTATTTCATTTTTCAGGTGCACATACATGTTTTATTTTCCTCGAAACTAACAGTTAAACTGTAATTGAGTAGGATGTTATTGTTACAATATTGGAAATTTATCTTTTAAGTGGGAACCAATCAGAAAGGACCAAGTATCACTACAGAATAATAGTGATGGTTAGTTGTATAAAGCATTATATGGTACTATTACACTAGAATATTAATGTATAGCATTACTGTGAAAGCTGTTAATTAGATTGCTGGGGGTTACTATGTGTTTTAGGATGGGTTCCTCCAGCAAATCACCATTTACCATATAACTAAACAGTATGGACCCCCTCCGGCTCTTCCCCTCTCAATAGAAATTTTACTGGCTAGGAAGGCCAAAAATAAGGTTTAGGGTGGGTGAAAACATCTAACAGTGGGTAACCCCACCATCTGTGACCCCACCCACATTAATTAAATCCATGAGGTGACAAGAGAGGGGGTCAAAACAGTATGTGACAACACACTTTAAAAAATTCTACAGTATGTAATATAATTTTAATAAAGGAATAGGTACACTAGGAAGTTTTATTAATTTTAAGAATGGTCTTAGGATAATATTAAGTTACTTATTCCAGTGTTAATAAAACGTTCTTTGAATATCATTGAAAGTTAAGTGAGGTGAAAACTAATGTTACATTGATTAGATTGAAAAAAAAACCCTTTTGAACATAGATGACGAACCAGGTGAATAGCCTTGTATAGATGAATGGTTAAATTGAATGCCTTGTCTCTGGCCAAATAAGTCTATTCGGGAACAGCTCCGGTATTTACATAGTGTATTCAATTTCGCAGTTTTGCTGTTGAACATACAGTTTATGTTCAACAGCAAACTGAGGCTCATAATGAGCCTCAGTCATAATACTGAACACTGTTGAGACAACCTCTGAAGAATCTAGTAAAGACTAGCTTAAACCAGCCTACTAAATACCACTGTAAGAAAGTATAATGCATACTCCAAGCAATGAGATAACCGCCATAGTTACAGGATTCAAAATTTCGACATAACTTATGTCATCATCAGGAATACCACTGGCAGCATAGGCAATCACCAGAGGCCAATACAAAACAATTCTCACCATTAGATGAATGTTGGATTGTACATTGCTTGAACATGTCTCTATTGTGATTGTGTCAACTATGAGATGCCAATCGAGCAGCGAGTAATCCAACATTAATTTAAATTTTTGAACAATTTCTTGAAAAATTAAGCATTAATATCTAAATTTGATTTGTTTTATGTATTGTCACTTGAAGGAGGACAAAAATTTAATTTTGTAAATACAGTCAACTCCACCTAAGTTCGACATATGCGAAATTTGACTTGTAAATTTATCAAAAAAAAAATGTTTATTAGCGCGACCAAATTAAACCTGCGACCGAAATAAAGGTCCGATCTAATCATGGGCCTCCAGCTTGGTCTTGGCCGCTGGTTTATGCTAGCCTAGGCCTCATAACAAACAATGTGATAAACAATGCTGTAAAAATTTTATTTTTAACATTTTAATTTTCAAATAACTTGCACCATACGGTACCTCTTGTTTTTCTTAAATCAACTACAGTATACCTATTACCAATTTAGAATACCTTTATTTGTGTAAGTTTTTTATTGCAACTTTCATTTTTTGCTAGCATTCGATAATCTGTAAGGAAAAAAAACAAGCGATGTAGAGCGCCTCCTATATGGATAACCAATAAGAAATTTTAGACCTTTACTACACTGCAGCGACATCTGTCACATGGCATCTCATTCCTGGCGATTCACCACTGCAAAACTTTGTCCTGCGCCTGTGTTAACATAGGTTTAGTGATTGTGAGTGGCTAGCTTTATTTGTTGAATCACAGTTGGATGAATATCAACTCGACTAAACAGGTAGAAAATCGAGGCCCAGAAACCGATGCCTGGGCCTAGCCTAGCGATCAGACTAACAATTTTTTTTTACAACTTTGATTACGTGTGTACTGAAATAAATTTTGAAATTTGACTTGTACGTGCAAAATTACTAAGAATTAGGCATATTTGGACATAAATATTTCGTCGACATGGACAGATTTCGACTTGTAAAAAATCGACTTTGAGATTTAATTTGCATTGTAATGTATAGGGAAAAATTGGAACTTGTTAAAAAATTGATCTGTGCGAATATTCACCATATACGAAGTTGACTTAGGCGGAGTTGACTGTAGCTTGCTAATTTTGAATATAAGTTATGGCTATGACACTAGAAATTATGATATTTTAAAAATAATAAGGGTATTAAAGAAAAAAATTATTCTCTATGTGGCAAAACATTGAACCGGTGTTGGACTTGTCCAGTGTTTTGTCACAGAAGGTACAATATCTTTCCCTATTCCCGTCAAAGTTAACAAACAAATTATGTTGTTTTCTTAACATTGAAGATAACTAATTTACTGTATTTAAATGGAATAATTAAATTAAAAAACTAATGATGATAGAAGAGAATAATACATGAATAGATTTTATAAAAAAATAGTTGACAAGTAGGAATATTGAATGCATACAGCATTGTAATATTTAACCAAGTAGATAAAAACAAATTAATTTACAGTAGTATGGTAATGAAAAAAAAAGTGTTTCAGCAATCATATCAAATATCAGAGGGTGATTAAACAATTGATACTTATCTATTTTCCATCAAATTAATAGCGAGAAACTACCAGTTACAGAATGGAATAAAAATGTATTGTGCAACAATAAATTAAAATATTCATAAAATATTATACAATTTGACTAGGCATATGCCTGACATTAGTATCTTAATTATTACTGACAGGCTCGTAACCAGGTAGGGGTTCACCTAAGGGCCCCGGTGGGGTCAAGGGGATATGCCCCTATGGGGGCCGGGGATCGGAGCCTATCTGCACTGTAATGGTGTGTATTTGGCATATTAGTTATAATATAACTGATGGATGATAATTTTAGAATAATGCGAGTGCAGTAATACCGACAACAGATGCGAAATAGGAAAAAGGGTTCGATATTGATAGGGTGGAGGTTGGTTTTTCAAAGGGGGGTTCGCTGAAAATGGGGGTTCGTAAGAACCCCCAGGAACCGCATTGGTTACGGGCCAGATTGATGACATTTGCAAACTTTCAATTTTAATCTAATTGACAAATTCCAGATTATCATCATAAAATAAAAGAGAAAGTCTTGAATTGAAAGATACTTCTTCAGTAGCATGATGCAAAATCTAAATTTAAACTTGGTTATTTTAGCACTTTTTTTTTTTTTCCTTTTCTTCTACGAATTACTTATATTATTTAATGACACCCAACAGCACATTTTTATGCACTCGATAATTATAATAAATAAAAAATAGTAAAATTGCAATTTGTAAGCGTAAGCGAAATGCTGCGAAGCAAATCTTAGGACATGCTGTATATAAATGTTCCTTAAAAATTATTTATTTGAGTCCAGTGAAAAAGAGTGACATGCGGACATTCCTACAGTTGAACCTCCCTGTGCGGACACCTCCCTTAACCCTTTCAATTCGTAGGGCGTCTCTCTGACGCCATGAATAATAATGCTTAAAAATCGTTTTGGAGGTATGCTGCCCTTAATTAAAAACTTCTGTATTGATGTCACAAGATTCCTTCGATATTCTCCATTGATCAAATAGTTTTCAAAATGGATACGTCCATTTTCGAAGGTCGTTTTGGTCTGGTGGACGGTGCTTTCTGGACGAAGTGGGTTTTATTTGGTCCACCTAGAGAAAACTGGAAGTGTTATGGTGACTTTTTCATTCTATATATGATAGGATAACATTAGGTAACAAAATTTTTTTTAAATTGTTAAACTTTATCAATAAGTATTCGGCCTAGGCCCATTTGTGTGACCCCTTGGCGGCCATATTTGTCACATGATATTGAAATGAGGTCAAAGGTCAATTTTTTTCATAATTTGGAATAAAAATTGTTTTCCTATCACTTTCTGGATATTTTTTTTTTATTGTATGCATAAACTCAAGACGTTTTACCACCTTTTAAGTATTGGGTAAATACCTTCAGGCAGTTGGGAGGGTAGTGTGTCAGACATGAAAGGGTTAGGTGGACACATCCCATACTGGACACTAATTCAAAGACCTGTTTGTTCTTCCTATCTAATGAGTGAATTTTGTACCTCTCATAAGCAGACACCTCCCGTAGGCAGACGCGGACAGTTTTCCAACTTTGGCCCTCTATTGGCCAAAATTCTTACAAGCAGACACTTCCTGTAAGCGGACACTTTTCCCGGACCCAAGGGTGTCCGTTTACGGGAGGTTCAACTGTTAGTAGGCTAGGTTATCTACAAACAATGTGAAAAATCGCCTAAAAAGTAGTTGATTTTACTTGGGACAACGAAAGAAGTAAACTCCACTCATCACTAGTCTTAGGTCTTTAAAAATTAACAATGACCTTGAGAGGTCAAACTGCTGTCAAGAATGGGAATTGGCTCCTTGGCAGCAATCAATACAACGTTACTGCATCTCCCTGCAGTACTGGAGAGTGTAACCTAGGCCCTAGGCTAGCCTAATATTATGACTGAATTAAACATACAAAAAAAAACAAGGAAGACGAATTTGAAAGCAATACTTCTTTAATTTGACAGTAAAAATATGCCTAATGTCTCTAGCCTAGGCCTACATGTTAAAATTAGTTCTGTTATTTTTATAAGCCTGCTAAAATAAAGAAACTAAAGACACTAAAAATTTCCTAAAATAATACGACTGGTCAAGGCTCGTCGTTGAGGCTCAACTCCCCAACTCGAGCGTTGTGACGAGACGTTCCGAAGAGACACCACGTGAAAAACATTGGGCCTAGCTAGGGCTGTATCGCACTAACATTCTACACTGTAATTTGAGGCACAGAAACTACAATTTTCAACATTAGATACCACAAAACTCAAGTTTTTTACTAAGCATTACTTACTTCCAATTTGTTTAGGCCTAGCCTAAAGGACAGTATGTCAAAAAACTTCTAAACATACCGCAGTTGCTGAACCAAAACTAGCTTCTTTGATGATGTGGTTTTCGTGTGGCGAACGCAAAAGCAAAAGAGTCAGCCAATCAAAATCGATTTTTTGCACAACAAAAAAATACTTAGCCTTTGGCCAACTGCCCAGCAACTCAAGTTAGGAACTGAAGAAGTGACTGTCAGTCCTGTCAGCCACTGTAGGATGAAACTACTAAAAGGATTTATTTTATTGTAGTCTTTCTATATTCCTTGTAAAAAAAGCATGGGGAGATTTTAGGGGAGAGATGCGCCTCTCCAACATAAATTGGCGAAGTGAAGTTGCGGCCCCACCCCATATAAATAGGGGAAGCAGGTCAACTCGGCTACAAGTCAACTCGTCCACAGTCAACTCGTCCACAGTCAACTCGTCCACAAGTCAACTCGTCTACAAGCCAACTCGGCTACAAGTCAACTCGTCTACAGCAATTGGTTTGCTAACCAACTCGGCCACAAGTCAGCTTGTCTACAAACCATCTCGTCCACAAACCATCTCGTCTACAAACTCGGCCACAAACCATCTCGTCCACAAATGATAAATAATGGCCGAGTTTAGGAAAATTTTAATGATCTTGATGGATGAAATAAAGTACATTATGTATCTGTGTACAATACATAAAATTCCAAATCTAGTCAGGCACTAGATGGCTGACTTTCTTGATGATATAAAAACAAAATATAAAGTTACAGTGAATGTAATAATATCCAGCTATAGGCTATGGACGAAATAAAGTATTGCCTGTTTCTGTACCCGTATCTGTGTATCTGTATAATAACTATTTTTTAAACAATTACAAAACAAAAATGAAGTGGAATTTCTGCCAGTTTGGATCATCCAATTAAGAAAATGGTAAGGATCCTATCGGAAATAAGATCGGCCCCTGAAAGGATGAATGTCATTAGAAGTGGTTGTTGTTATTGTTTATTATTATTGTTGTTATTGTTTTATTGTTATTGTTTTATATTGTTATTGTTTTATTGTTATTGTTGCTGTTGCTATTGTTATTATTGGAGACGGGGTGGTG
>JAOTQE010114444.1:0-13001 GCA_025631205.1 Nesometra sesokonis
GCCTAGGCCAGGATTACACACCGGAGAGCACTGGCCCTCGGGCCGTGAAGCCCGTGGGGACATACAGCTATGGGATAAGCTAGGCCTGCTTAAACAATTGTGACAGTAGTGTCAAAAAATAGGGCAAAAACAATCAATGTTGAGAACTAAATTAAATTTAAAATGTATTTTGAAGCCCAAAATAAGCCTAGACATATTCCAGCCTACGAAAAAACAAAGATAGACCTAGGCAAAAAATGCATCGTCATCGCGCGCACTGTGGAGCAATGTGAGCGCTGTTGCCGTGTCACGTCGTTGTCGCGTGCCGTCATCGACTGTCGCGTCGCTTTGTCGCGTTGATGTGAGCGGGCCTTTAGGTGCTGTTTTTGCACACGGCATGCATGTCGCAAATATAGCTTGCCGGTGTCTACTAGATTTAGACTGTTCACAGAACCAAAGGAAATACAGATTCATCTGTTATATTTTTTAAGATCCATCTAAAAAATCAAATTCTATTATTTATTTCCATTTTGTATTTTTTTGGAGTAATAAAATTACAACCATGGTGAATCAGTATTATATTTGTAAATTTTAATACAAAGTAGTAAATGATAAAATACTTTGGAAGGAATGGCCTTTAAATTCCACAATTTGTTGTAAGCACCTCAGGGATAATCTATGTCTACAAATGACAATAAAATATTGAACTCACCTGGTTATTAGCATAGAAGCTTTGATGGTTGAATACACAGCCTAAGGATCTGTAGGGGTATTGAGCACGAGGTTGGTCTACCACTGGCGGGTCATCTGGGTCCACATGCTCATGCAGGTACCTTAGAAAAATTAATTTAAAAAACAAATCGCCACGTTGCACACAGAGAAATTAAATGTTGATACAAATATACGAATAAAGAGACAGTTATATTTGAAAAAAAAGTCATATGCATTACAAAAACAGAAATTTAATACTGATAGAAACAGGAAAGGCTCTAGAATGCTCTGCTATCAATAACACCCAGATAGCTGGTGGCTCTGTTTAGTATCATACAACACTACATCACACCAAAGCCTTAAACAGTTGATAGTATGTAAATAAAACACACCAAGGATATTTTTTTTCTACATATTTTAAGGGGGTGGGTTGTTGGCTAGGAGACCTCCTTCAGTAATGTACAAGATGAAGTATTCTTAATTTTTTATACTAAAATAAAAGGTAAATTAGGAGACAAATGCTTCTTTTTGGTTTGTTAAATTCAAACCATGTACTTGGAACCTTGCCTTAACTGTCGAGACAGTTGTCCCACTATTGGAAAAAAACTGGCACTGCTGTAGCTAGATGTAGTGTACTCACCTATGCCCAGTCAGGCTTTCCCAGAACATAACCGCTCCATCGGGAGATATTGACATAACCCACGTGTGAGGAACGCTCTTTGCTTTTGTACCTACACACACATATGCATCTAAACCAAACCCAAGTAGCAGATTACAAAGGAGTACAGCATGATCTTCACAATCCTATCAAAGATAAGAATAAATGATATTTGTGATAAGAATAATATAGTTAAAAGACATAGAATAAAAACAAAATAACTTACTTTGGCAAGTAAAAGCTCAGTTTAAATAAAAATTCAGTATGGGATAAGGTGCAGGGGGTTTCAGAAAATACCGTGGCAACCCCAAAATTTTTAAAGGTGGCTTCTAACAAGGGCCGCCATTATTTTAACTTAAGCCGAATCCAGATGTTAAATATGGCCAAAAATGACACAGATGTCCCAAGTTGTAAAAACAGAATTCCTGGAGGTTTTTTGTGGTCATCTGTACACCATTTGTAATGTGTATACTTCATAAAATGTGTGTCAATTATCCTATTATTATTATTATCAATTTATTTATGAAAGGGTAGTTTCTGATTTTGTCACTGTTTAAGGTGCCATTACTGTTAAAAAAAACTTCACATTTCCTTATAGTCAATCAATATTTTGCAAAAATTAGGCCAAAAATATGGTCTAATTGTAAAAATTGTTCAAAACCTGGAGATTTTCCTGGAGAAAACTAAAATCAGGAAGAAAATTTGATAATTCCGGGAGGCCGGGAGATAATCCAAAATTCCTGGAGACTCCAGGACAATCCTGGAAACTTGGGAGCTCTGATGATATAAAAAGTGTAAAAGTATCTATGTTGTATTTAATATACCAAGTTTATTATACAAAATGCAAGATTTTGTAAACATGGACACCATTTCAATCAAATTTTTCGTTCGTGTCTGAGAAAATGTTATGAATGTTTGAGATGCTTAAAATTGGTTCCACGCATGATACTCATACATTGTACGACCGAGCGGTTAAAGCAGGGGAACTGTGAACAATGCATAAATAACAGTACGGGTTCAAGGCCTACTCGCACCATGGTTCTGGTGGTGGAAAAAGTCTTTCGGATAAGGACTATAAACCATAGGCCCAGTGACAAAAATGACCCTTGTGCACTATAAAGAACCCAGTACATCTTTTGAGATGAGTAGGGGATTACCCCGGTAGTACTGGTCCATACACGAGCCCTGCCGTGAACAGAAGGATGTGCGCTAATATCGTAGCTGCAAAGGACATGACGTGACCCTTAGGGGAGTAGCACATTATTGACTGTGCAACATCTAGTCCACTGCGCCTTTGATGATTCGATTTGAATTCGAATTGGCGCAATATAAATGTTTAAATGTTATATTATTATTAAATATTATTATGCAAAGACTCCTACATTATGTGTGGGATTTGGCAGAATTAACATGTTAACCAACAAACATTTAAGATGTTCATAATAAAAAGATCATAAATTATGGGAGAGTTAGCTTACCCCTTTATTTTTACACAGGAATGTATGCATATTACACCAGAGTTCCTGATGAGAACCACCACCGAGTGATGGGGCCCTCTCATAACCTACAACACTAACAAACCGAGCAGCCTGACGTGTTGTGTCAAGAAGTCTGCCAGCTCGGAGCGGTTTGACAAATGCACATACGGGCCGGTTGATACCATTTTCATCCTGAGTAAATAAAATTTATATTAAGTTATGCTTCTTAAAATTTGATTAATGTAATTTTTAAAAATGACAGCAATGATACTGTAGTAGATATTTTAAAATACATGAATACGAATAAAACTTTATTGCAATCAAAAACAGATTGAAGTTTAACAATAAAGTGTGTTTCACTCAACATTTAAAAATGAACTGGTGCATTAAATAAAAGGAATTTAAACATGGTGACTAGAAACACAGAAATTGAAAAATGTACATTGAAAAGTTACCAAGTATATAAAAGCATTAAAATACAAAGATATAAAATATGACTGTACATTTAGAAAAAGGGTAACGGAAAACGTCAAAATATCATCAGTTAAAATTTTATAAAATAATTATCTTAAAATTGGTACGGGAAGTTACAGAATGGAATACAGTATAAGGTTTAACAATTTTTGTAGGTCAGTCTAATTATAATCAGAGGCTTCAAATAATTGTAACGAAACCTGTGCAAATATCTTGACCAGTCTATTCTGATGCGTCTCTCTTATTTGCAGATATTCTCTCCACCACTGCTTTGCATAAACTAGAAATAATCTCTCACGTTCTGCTTGACGACTCTTTTCTAAATTAATCTAAACACATAATTTACAATAAAAAAAATGAATAAATATAGAAATGATAGAAGAAATCATTAAGCAGAAATTTATTTCAGATAAAAAAGACATTATTTTAAAATATAAAATGCAACATTAAAAAAGAAAAATAAAAAAAATACACCATCAATATGAATAAATAACTTACAGTAGTAAAGCTTGGTTCCCACTAGAGCAATTTAGACGCGTTAGCGTCGAGCGCAGCTACACCGCGCGTCAAATATGTTGCGTCCTAGTGGGAACCACTCAAATTAGACGTGTTGACACGTGGTGGTTCAACTTTGCACGCAGAGGGCGGAATGCTGAATAGTGGAAGATACTTACATTACATCACTTGCGTTAGCGCAGACGCGTCGCCTAGTGGGAACCAAGCATAACTGATATAAATAATTCAAATTATTAATTAATATGCATGGCAGTGACCTTTAGGCTTAGATGTATTCTTTTAATGGATAGATAGTGAACTTCCCCCAAAGTTTAATTCCATGGAAGCGCCTACTATCAAATGATATGTCCGAAATAAAACCAATCAAATCATGTTATGTTTTTACTGTTGCTATGTCAAAATTGCGCCCTCAATCTTTCATAAAGTTTCAAATTTATCAACAAATGCAAGTCAATTTAATCCCAAAATATAATGACAATGACAACATAAAATATATGTAACATACGTAAATACTTAGTATTACAAAAGAATGTTAACAATACAACATTTATACAAAAATTATTATTTAACTTACATGTTTGTGACAAAGGCTGACGACAGTCAATAGTAGGCGCCTACATGAGATTGCAATTCTACAGTGTTTTAAGTTCCCTATCTAGCCATAAATAATACATCTATGCATTAAGCTCAGTTGGCTAAAATGGTGGATAGTCACTGTGTTGTGAGTCAAAGTTTTAATAATAAAACAGTATGGTGCTCAAAGTAACATGCTTACAAAACTTTTTTAAAGACCATGTCATATGGTCTTTAAAATAATATTTTAAACAGCCACTGTGTTGTAGTATCTATTAAGGTGTACATTACCCCTTTTACACTGCCAACACAAGTGCGGAATCGTCCCGCAATTGTGCGTCCCGAGACGAATAATTGCGGAATCGATTTGCAGTGTAAACAGCGTAAAAAAAAAAAGCGCCCCGGGACTGTCCCGCAACATCGAAGCGGAATGCATTCAGTTTCGATCAATTCCGGAACGAATGGTTTAACATCCCTTTTCACTAGGCAATAAATTTTACTCAACATTATATTTAATATAAAATTAATTTATTAGTATGTTAGTTTTATAATATATATGGTAGTAGTATAAGTAGTATACTATTTAATTGAAAATCATGTGTAATTTTACCTGTAATCTGTGTAAATTTGAAGTACCATTAATACATTAACAACTTGATAAACTGCAGATCCCTTAACTCTGCGTTGGGGGCGGTATTATGTAAACAAGCTGAACATCGCGACTCGGCGGTAAGAGCAGTGTAAACGGATTCGTAGTGGTTCAACAGGATTCATTCCGCAATAACTGATCCGGTGTAAACGGAAACTCGTTCCGCAATCGTTGTGGGGTCGTCCCGAAATTTTTTTTCGTTTTGCAGTGTAAAAGGGGTACATTATTACAATTGTTTGAAAAATGGCTAATGCATAAAAAATAACCCAACATACTTGAGTTGATATGACGTCTCTGGCAAGTCTCTGACTGGGGGTTGGTATCAACTCTAACTTTATCTGCAGAACCCCTACAGGTACTTTATTTTCACTACCTATAAAAATAAAATCAACTGATATCAAAATAATAATATGTGATATTAGCGCTTATTGCCGAAGCCTCTAAGTGCTTCACAATTATTACCCCCAGTCATTGGAACAAACACCTATGGAACACAATCCATTCCATAATATTGCAGTCGAATCAGCGCATATGGCATTTGTACCTCCCAGGTACCCATTTATACTCCTGAGTGGAGAGAAGCAACATGGATAAAGTGTCTTACATAAAAACACAAAGAGCCGACCAGAGTAAGCCTCGAACCACCGACCTCGTGATTGGAAGTCCGAAATGCACCCACTGCGCCAACTGAAAATAAGCAACTATGAAGTATATTTCAAGGGAATATACTAATTTACCCTTTGAAAAAAATAACTCTGTTAACATGGTAGATATGGTAGTGACAAGGTAGATAAAGGTAGTTAACAGAGTTAACCCTATAAAAACTACCATATCAAGGGATACCCTGTACTACCAAGGATATGGTGAGCAATACTCTACAAGTATACATAGGAAAATACAGCCATTATTTAGAAAAAAAAAACCTTAAGGCATTAATAACATCAACAAATGGGTAGTTATATACTACCTTACTAGGTAGTTCTCTATTGTGCTAGGTAGATCTAACTAATTTAACATGGTAGATCTACCTAGTAAGAGGGTGTTATTTTTTTCAAAGCGTACCTCCGTCGGCTTAATTAGTGGTAGTCACTGTTTTGTGCACTGAACCGTGGTCCGCATTTTGAATACATCGTCTACCCACCTTGTGTTCTGGCTGGAGTTTAAAAATACTAATATTATTTTCAGATGAGATGTTAAGCCATTGGTCATGTGTGAAAACAGGGGCGGATCCAGGAGCCTGTCATGGGGTTGCCAGTGGCTCTGTGACCCAAATTCCCTACCCAATCACGATTCCCAGTTGATGGCCCTATTTCAGGTGGTCCTCACATGGGTTTGGATGTTACCACAGTGCCCACTGAAATCAACCTTAATGCATCACTGCAAAGATGGGTCAAGCCTACCTACCCTTTGAAAAATATAACACCCTCTGACTAGGTAGATCTACCATGTTAAATTACTAGGGAGATCTACCTAGCACAACAGAGAACTACCTAGTAAGGCAGTATATAATTACCATACATTTATTATTACGGCTAGATGGTGAACTTTACACTGTAAAATTTCAGTCTCATGTAGGTGCCTATTATTTTGATTTCTTCAGCCTTTGCCACAAACATGTAAGTTAAATAATAATAACTGTTTTATAATTATTGTATTTTTAACACTGTTTTTTCATAAAATTATTTACATATGTCACACATATTTTATGTCGTCAATGTCTTTATATTTTGATTAAATTTACTTTCATTTATTGATGAATTTGAAACTTCTATGAAAGATTGTACGTGCACAATTTCGACATAGCAACAGGGTTAGTATGTTAACACAATTTGAATGGTTGGATTCCGGAATAGTAGGCGCATACATGGAACTGCACTTGGGGATATGTATTCTGTGGAAGTTCACCATCTAGCCATAAATAATAAATCTGTGATAATTACCCATCTGTTGACGTTATTAATGCCTTAAGGGTTTATTCTAAATAATGGCTGTATTTTCCTATGTATACTTGTAGAGTATTGCTGACCGTATCCTTGGTAGTATCCCTTGATATGGTAGTTTTTATCGGGCTAACAATGTTTAACTGCCTTTATCTATCATGTCACTACCATTATCTACTATGTTAACAGAGTTATTTTTTTTCAAAGGGTAAGGAATGCAGTACACTCTCTGTAAAGATTTTCCCAGTGTACTGCCATAATATCATCATTAATATTAAATATCTCAGTTGGTGTTGTGCACTGAACCACTCTCCTTGCATTCCGGCTGGAGGATCAGAATATTAATAACAATTTTGGATGAGACATTAATCCTTTCACTGCTAAACATTTTTTAAGGACACAAGGAAATTTTGAAATAAATGGCAAGAAAATACTAAAAGAGGTTATTTTGAAATTCTTTTTGTGAGTTAGGTTGGGTAATACTAGTATATGATGAGAATATAGAAATACGGGGAGGGGAAATTAGTAATTTCCATGTATGGTCATATGACATAATGGCAGCCATATTGGATTTTCCATTTTTAGTGTAAATAAACCTTTTTTTTCCTCTGAGAAATACTTATGGTATCTGCTTTTTTGTACAGAACTGGTCACGAGGCACTTTCCTGAGCAGAATTCCAGGCTTTATTCAGTCCACTGACTTATTTACGCAATGGCATTTTCGGCAACAAGTTGCAAAGTGATAGTTGCCCAATGCAGCATTTCTAGTTGCCCTGGAATTTCTAGTTGTCCCAGGATGTCAGGATGTTATTCTACATCAAGAAATCGAAACCTTACCAACACCCATAATTTCAACAGCCATTGTAGTACGAGCATCATCTGATGATAGGACAGATCTCCATTCCAGGTAGTGAGATGAAACAAGGGTAGTATCACCAGCACTGTCAGTTTTGATCAATACCAGATGAATTGGATCACTCATTGCTAACATTGATGTACAGTCTGCCATCTTGGCCGCATCTCCTAATAAGTGAAAGTATTGAATGTAAGCACATTACAAGAAAGCGTAATATATACTCCAATTATCAAAATACAAGCCATCATTTTTGGATTCAATATTTCAACATTATGTCATCATTAGGACAATAACATTATCATTTTTGATGATGACATAATTTATGTTGAAATATTAAATCCCAACACAATGGTGTGTATTTCAACAAATGTATCATGATATACAGTAATATTGATTCTCATTTGTCAGATAATAAAAGTGTTTGTAATTGTAGATTTTTGTACTATATTATTTAATCCCCTGGATGTCACATTTTGTGGCTTCATAAAACTGAAAGCAACACTTATGATGCAACATGTTTGAGACCAATACAGATAGTGACCATGCATTAGATAATTCATATACAAGGGAGGGGATGGGGAGGGGTGAGGGAAAGTTTGGTGGTGGGTAAATTTGATTACATACCTCCTTTGGTCTTGTGCAACTCAAGCAGAAACCCTTCTTGGAAATCCGGTTCACAAGCACATGGAACTGGACGGGATTTGAACCTTTGACCTCTGAAGTTGATGTGTAGCGTGAAGGTTGATGTGACCTGACCTGGTACAGGTTGTGGTTCCTGAAGATGCTCAAGAAAAGCTTTGCCTTCTAACACTTGGAGGTACAGGTTACGTCGTGTTGGGTCAACATTACCTGGAGAAAGAAAAGCAAACATCAACGATAAATGTAATGCAACTAATGCTTGCATTCCAATACCTGGGCGCACAGGTTCCGTCGTGTTGGGTCAACATTACCTTAAGAAAAAAAAGCAAACAACAATGATAAATGTAAATGCAACTAATGCTTTGTCTTCCAACATCTGGAGGTACAGGTTGCATCATGTTAGGTCAAACGTTACCTGAAGAAAAGTAAACAACAATGATAAATGTAAATGCAACTAATGCTTTGTCTTCCAACATCTGGAGGTACAGGTTGCATCATGTTAGGTCAAACGTTACCTGAAGAAAAGTAAACAACAATGATAAATGTAAATGCAACTATCAATTTTGTCTTCTAACACCTAAATGTACAGATTACGGTATGTTTGGTCAACATTACTGAAGAACAAAAACAAACAACAATGATAAATGTAATACAACTAATGTTTTGCTTTCCAGCAACCAGAGGTACAGGTTGCGCCATGTATGGTCAAAATTACCCAAAAAAAGAAAACAATGATAAAAGTAATGCAACTAATGCTTTGCCTTCCAGCACCCGGAGGTACAGGTTACGCCATGTTGGGTCAACATTATCTGAAGAAGAAAAGGAAACAACAATGATAAGGTAGTGTAACAACCATTTTGCTTTCTAACACCTGGTGGTACAGAATGTGCTGAGTAACATTAACTTTTCTAAATATGAAAATTTTAAAAAGTCGACCAAGTTTTTCAAAATTTTGTATTGGTTGGGCTTGGAAAAAAGTTTATTTTAGGCCTTATTAGAACATACAGCTAATATGTAATAGTAATTACCTCATCCATATGATTTAAGAATTTCATACTGTAAACGATCATGAGTGTACAACCTGTAGGTCACTTAAAAAATTAATAAAACAACTATAAAACAAACATAAAATGGTTTGCAAAGTATCTAATACCCTATTCAGACTAGCATCGCATATATCGAATAGCGATCGGTTGCATTGTAATTGAGACATGACACGGCAAAACCACCAAGTTGTAGGAAAATTGAAAATTGAGTTATTGCTAAAACCATATTACACTTTTTACAAGCTTTAAAATGAGGGGTCAATTATACAATTCGGACATCTGTAATTGAAGTTATTTGACAAAATATACAAAAATTTTGTTTATATTTCCTGTTGTTTATTTGCTTATTTCTCAATAACTTCCTGTACAAAAACTTGGTGGTTTTGCCATGACTAGCCTCAATTGGTGCTAACCAATTCTTGATTGCAACCAATCGCATCGCAACGAAAACGCATTCAACGCACTTTAATTTGTAACAGTACGTCACAGAATGTGTTGTAGTAGTTCAATCGGCAATAGAGGGTGTCCTGACCTCAGCCAATCAGTGCCTGTGGAATTTGTTTTGATCATATTTCGTTGTAATCGGGAGCAATAAAGATTGTAACAACTGATCACAACCAGGAATAACTGCGATATCGATTACAATCAATTACTATTTGTGAGCATTCAAACATGGTTTTACTTTGGGTGCGATTGGTTGTCGCAATTGCTACAATCGATTGCAATACGATGCTAGCCTGAATGGGGTATAAGACCACCGATTTTAAAACAAATATATTTAATATATAACCAGCAATCTAACCTTTAGATAGAGGAGCATTCTGTGTTTTTCCTTCTTTGTTAACATAATGTGTAGCTGGTCTTTCTGGTTGTCGGCTACCATGTTGCTCGGAACCCTGTCCGATCTGCAGCTGCTGTAGTACGTCATCCACAATACCCTTTTCTCGGAGTGCTGTTAACAGTTCCTGCTCTCCAAATGCACCACCATCAGATGATTCCGATAGAATTTTCCTAATTCTTGAATGAACATCCATCTATAATTAAACCAAATATTAGTTTTTTTCTAAACAAAAAACAAGTCGATCCGACAATAAGACGTGGAAAGCTGCACAGAGTTTTGTAGCTGGTCAGTGTCACCAACTGTTTGTGCACTGCACGCAATCACTTTTATTTAGCCACCAAAACTGGGGTAGTATTCCTATTCTACAACTGCCTATACAAGGCGATTGAAGATTAGAGTGTGGCTACTGATCCAAAACTATACAAGCAAGATCAGTTAAAGAATGAAATTGGTTCTGTATCGTGCTTGCTTTTATACTATTAACATCATTTGCTATGCAAATTTCAAATTTCTGCGACTATGCCGAGTGTAGTAGCCTGAGGCATTATTCGCAATTTGTATAACTTCAGAAACAACATATAATATATTGTATACAGTTTTAATAGGGAAGTAAGAATTTAAAAGTGTATTTATAACAATATTTTAATTTAATTTTTTAATGTTTGTTAATGTATTACCAGTTGATGAGTAATTAATTGTTTCATATCTTGTAGATATTTAAATTTATACCCATACAATGCTGGTTATCAGAAATTATATATGGAAAGAACAAAACACAAAAAGTCACAAACGTGCGTGACAAGGCCGACAGACCAACAGGCATTTTTTGAAAAGCTGTTTATAGAGACGCTTTCCGCATTTAAAACTAGAGCCTAAGCTATTGAATGGACATTAAGATTGTAAAATTAATGAATGTTCATACTGGAACAAACTCCCCAGTTAGTTTGACCAGAAAGTCTCGTGTGGACACCCTAAGCAATCTCGCTCCATAAAACTAACCCTCAATTAGAGAAAATTTAAAAAAAGAGAGCTTAGGATATTATTGGATCAGAGTACATTTCTTATGACCTTCCTAAATTACTTTAATATCCTATCTCTCCGAGAGGGATGTGAACAAATTTTAGTTAATTTTGGTAACAAATTGAGGTCTTCAAAAAGGTACAGGGACATGCTTCTCCAGTATATAATAGTTGCAGGCAACTATTCCAACTTCTTTAAAACTTTAAAACGCTTGCTATCTGCCTACCAAAATCTAGTTCCAATGTTGTATTCCAAAGTGTAAAACGGGTACTTATATTTCCTGTATTGCGATTTTAATCTTGTTTTGTAAATAGTGATACATATTTTCAAATTAATTTTACATTTTTTATATTTACCTTTTTTTTGTGAATTTTATGAAATGGAACATCCCAAAAATTAAGTTTTTATACTACATTTAATACCTTTACATTACAACCAAATGTAAAATAGTGAATAATGATAGTGAAAACATAATTTTGAAATTTTAATTGTATATATGTAATAAATTGTGATTTTAATATGGCCTGTTGGTTTGTGTACTCAAATTATTATTATTATTAATTCATTTTGTAAGTTCAACATTTTCAGCCTTTGGGCTACTTTTTGTACCAGCAAGAGCATTAACAATTTTAAAAACAATATTGAAAAACACATACACTCAGAAGAGAGACCCTACGGCGAGTTTTTTAACTCATTGCCTTTTAACTTTACTAAGTAAAGCGCAATAAATAAATAATATTTACGCTTTTTGTTAATGGCTTAACATTTAAATTATTCATTCATTTATGTTCACGATATATAAAAGTTGAACTAGGCTAGGCCCAAACCTACCCCTAACGAGCTGGTCTGGTTGCACGGGGTCAGAACGATCGCGGCCCGTCAACATGTACAAACACAGACAGCTGAGAAAGTTTGACCTAGAGGCCTAGCCTAGACAATGTGGAATAGGACAAATTTACGTGTCTTCATCATGTTTAAGACTTTTTCACGGTCTTCAATTACATTAGAACCTATTAACCAACCTGACTTAATTGATTGTGTATTATTTGCTTTAATTCAGCGACTTTTTCGGGAGGCAATGCCATTCTTGTTTTTTACGTTCGAAAATTGCGGGTTCAAGTGCGCATGTGTTAACATTGAGAACCGACCTCGACGACACGTCGTCGTTCACTCATCCGTATCGCACACACTTCACTTTTAATCGGGAGGTTGATGATGTGTAAATAAGGTACAGTAAGTAAGATTTATATGGCTATTTTAAAGATTGTCATTATTTTATACTAGCCTAGGTCCTAGTCTTTTTATGTATAATTATATAGTACTTGGGTTTATGAATGATTTAGTGATAATTTGGAGTATGTTATAATTAGACCGCCTAGCCTAGGCCTAGGCCCTAGCCTAATTTGTGTATGATGATGGTTCGGCAGTGCAAAAAAAGGAGACCGCCCTGTCCACAACTGCGGTAGCCTAGGCTAGGCCTAGGCTAGCCTAGAACCAGGTGACTGACACTGTGACACGGAGATGGATGATGTTGTAAGTGATGGCACACCGTTTGTGCCTGGACATCCACATCGTAGCACATGAATCAAAACAAAAATTTAAGGGGGGGGGGGGGGGGGGG
>JAOTQE010114455.1:0-13000 GCA_025631205.1 Nesometra sesokonis
AGGAAGGGGGGGGGGGTCCGGGGAAATGCTCCCCTGGAAAATTAGATCTTCATATGTCCGAAAACGGCCCCATGAGCGTGTTAAGTGATCAATTCTTGCCTTATGATTGCTGAATATTTTCGTTTTATGTTAATAATATTGTTTACTTTCAAAAAGGGGCGAACCCGCCACCCTCCCCCTTAAATCCGCCCCTGCACAAGCAGGTTTCAGAAATGGTATGAGGTCTATTTTTTTCATACGGTAATCTCTAAAACTGATTTTCAGCTTATTAATTTTCATTTCATACAATAAATATTAGATGACATATTGCATTTAATTGAATAACGAAGGAAAATTCAATTTCAACTTGTGACCTACGACCGTCGGTTTACATGCAGTTTGAAGAAACTAAAAGTCTACCTCTGTGACAATTAGGAGATAACAATGCTGCTTCCAGTTTAGCCCAGAAAAGAGCCTGACCAGCAGCATGGTCTTGCCATTCTATATACGTATTCGTTGTCAATATCTTGTGTAAAAGTATCGGCATATCTTTTGCCGACACCTTCTCAAGTAAAACCACAACTAGTATATCCTCGTGATTGTCGAACATGCGCATGCGGGCCATCTCCAGTTCAAAGTAACACCACTCACTCTTGGCGAAGTTTTTAGAAACGACCAATATAACCTTTCTGCTGTATTTTACAGCGTTGGCGATGTTATTAACAACTGCTTCTCCGGGGATAAAATCTCGATAATCAATGCAAAGTTTGAAACTACGTTCTTCCAAGGACGGTTGCAACACTTTAAGTATCCAATCTTGATCTTTGCTGTTGTAAGATACAAATGCATCATACAAAATATCCTCTCCGTTGATTGGTGGTGGCCCCTGCTTGTCAAGTTGTTGATATTGTTGACGAAGACGTCTTCTTTGATTCCAGTACCTAACAAACAAAACAACATTTAATAAGTAATTTACTTAACAGTGATTAAAGTTACGAAGGTGGAACAAAGCGCACAACAGGGACGTATACGTCAATTGGGGATGCTCAACACAATCGGATTTTGACAAGAAAATAAAAAAACCCGTTATTTCATTTATTTTACACTCATCATGGAATAAGTGACTTTATAGGTCTTTTTGTCTGAAATTATATTTCTTTCATAGGAAGGGGTGCTCATTTCTTTAGCATTGAAGACAAATTCGACTTAGAAGTTTAAATTACAGTGGGCCAATACAAAACATCAATCTGGCATGAAAAAGACATCCGCGTTCGAAATGATTCGACTTATAAAGTCGACTTCTGCTATTTTGACTCTATTCAAGCTTATTTATTTAGTATTGTTTGCTCATATTGAATATAATAGATCTTCAAAAACGTTATTTCTATATTTCCCATGCACTCATGACAATAAATTCATGTCCGTGTCGATTAGCTATTGAAAAAAATAAAATATATCAACAAACTTCTTTATTACAGTATACCCACTACTGACAATAATACTGGGTCATGGTGGTAAAAGGGGCCTATAAAAAGAAAAAAAATGCATAAGTATAATAATCTACCAGTAGGGGTTTATAACCGAAGAGAAAACTTCACCAAACAAATAAATTCGACTAGTGTAGAACGACCTTGTCTTATTACACTGTCGGTCCTGTTTGATAACGTAATTAAATTTGGAACTATTTAGATGTGGCATTATAGTGCATCATTTTGACTGACAAATGTGTAATTTTGCATTTTATTGAGGTTTACGTTGTTAGTAGTGAGAAAAAGGACCGGGTTCGAATTCATGTATTCGGGATTGCAAAGTTTCCGAATCTCCAAGATTGTCATGGAGTTTCCAGGACTTCTGGTCCATCTCCTAAGCTTCAGTAAACCAATAGAGAACTCCACATTCCATCGCTTTCGACCTGGTTTATCTGTTTGGTCTTACTTTTTCTAAACTTTATATTTTCTTATTTATATGCGCAAATAGGGTATAGTAGGCCTACTCAATGAACAATGATCCAACCCAACCAAAACAGAGTTCTCGGGCTTACTGTCGGTACACAGGGTTTAGGTAGGCCTAGTACAAGACTCTTGCGCGCTTTCATAACCCTTTGAATAATAAAATACTGTTGTTTACTGTAAATCACCATTAAAACTACAATCAACAATCCTGATTACCCTCCTTCAGCATTTTTCTACAACAATTATCCTACTCACTCAGGGGTACAAAACTTGCCTTCATCAAGGCAATACCTTGTCAGCCATGTTGATAACCACTTAGCTGCCTGCAGCTTTACTATGAATAAATTAACAGCTCAATAAAAGAGAGTTGAATTTGACTGATAACGGCGCCCTAGGTTACCAAAGTTTATCGTAATTTTAACTATAGTTATAAATAGTATTTTTTTTTCAAATGGAGAGCCTGTTTTTCTGCAGATCGTTCAGTTTTGATGAAGTTTAACTTTTTTTCAACTACAAAGATTAAACTCAACTTAACGCAACTCGTCGCAACTGAATGCTCGACAAAAACGTGCTTTATACAATCTGTAGTTAAGTTTTACCTTATATCGTATCTGAAGTAATACAGTAGAAACGCCATCGTGACTACGGTTAGACCAACCAATGCAGCTGGAATTACAGTCTTCAGGACCATAAGGAGTTTGTCGCACTCTAAATTGTCAGGATCAAAATCTAACAAGTTTTGAAATATTTGGCTATTTTGATGAAAGGTACATTTCGTATCATCAATGTCTTCGATTGTTACATTTGTGTTGTTAATCCAATTTCGAAACCATACAAGTTCACAATCACAGGATAATTTGTTGTACTTCACGTTGAGATATTTCAACTTGTTCAAGCTCTGTAATCCTACATTTTCTGAGATGGTAGAGAGTAGGTTATCGTTCAATACAATAGTCACTAAATTTGGAGAATCTAGAAATGCTTTATTTGGAATGTACGCAAGTCTGTTATTATCGATGAATAGATTGTCAAGTGATGGAATGTTTTGGAAAACTGCTGGATGGAGATATGATATGGAATTGGAAGAAAGTTGGATTTTCTTTAAGTGTTTACAATATCGAAATGAACCCTTTTCTATTACAGATATCCCACTATTACTGGCATGTAGATATTTAAGAGAGACGAGATTGAGGAACCAGTCGGCTAGTATTTTACCCAATCGTTTATTTTCACTTAACGACAGGTATTTAAGATTTTCTAATCCACAAAATGAATTACTCTCAATATTACTATATAATAGATCGTTTTTATCCAAATGCAAATATTCCAAAGAAGTTAATGTTTTGAAAGAGTTATTTTTTACTGAATGAAGTTCGTTTTCTTGAATATAGTAAAATACAACATCAATTGGTACCGTATCTATTGATGGAAGAGTTTGTAATTTAAGATTGTCACAATTCACATTGTGACTGTATGCTAAACTTTCTTCTCCAAAAGGACAATACGAGCAGTTACAGCCTTTGGGGCATCTTAGTTGACTAGCATTCTGTGTCCCGTTTATCAAAAATGGATTATACTGGTAGCATTGCTGTACAGTAGTCCTATACTGTTGGCATTGGTATGCTACTACACAATTTAGAACAAAGAAGACAAGACATTTATAAACCGGCATTTTTGCTCTTTTGACATCTTCCATCCCAATGATCCAATTTGATGATCTGACAAGATAAAATATAATTATTAAATAATAATAATATTAATAATAATAATAAAATAATAATAATAATAATAATAATAATAATAATAATAAAAATAATAAAAATAATGATGATAATGATAATGATAATGATAATGATAATGATAATAATAATAATAATAATAATAGCAACAACAATAATAATAACAACAACAATAATAGTCATACAGGCCTACAGATAATTAATATCTACTTATATTTCACATGGCTTGAGGATTACTCCAAAAAAAATGAACATCCTCTAATGGTTGAACATGCACTGGCGTGACATCACCCACTCAATTGCATTAATATTTTGGAAATTCACCTCACAAGAGTGGATTGTGAGTGCTGATAATTTACTTTTTAAGTGGTCCCTTCGGTCACGCGCTTTAAATTCACTCGAAAAGTGAATTTTCACGTTTTTAAGAGTATGGCTGTTAAATTCACTTGGCATAGAAAAGCATTAAGAAAAATGTACGCCCTATGTACTATGACAAAAAAAAATACTACTGTAAAAATTAATGAAATCGGTCCATGGGTTATGCTGGGATATGTTTTGTATTTTGTTGTCCCGAATCCATTTGGAGTTTATAAACCAATTTGAGTTGTATTTTGTCTTATAAACCACTGGTGATGAGAGAGTGCAAAAACAGAGGATTAAATTAAAGTAAGTTCGAAAATAATGTGCAATTCTTTCGAGATAGCATTGTGTTTTCGAGATTTAGTAGTAGTATTTTGATACAAACAAATTAATACAAAAATAAATACAAAAACTAACACTTTATTTGACGAAAAAGAATTGATACTGGATATGGCGCACATTTATGATATTCAACAGTTTTGTATTCCATAGTAGCCACTTAAAATATTTAAAGCATTCAATTCGAAAAAAAAAATCATCCTCTTTTTTTTGTAAAAATTATCTCCAATAGAAACCCATCAAGAAAATAAGTCCATTTCGAAACTAAGCACATTCAGTGATCATAAAATTCCGTTGCTGAGGTTTTCAGGTATGGTAGGTTTTAGTCTTTTGGTTGAATTATGCTTTTTTTGGTAACATTTTTAGTAATAAGGTTTCTGTTCATGTGTCGAATTTTAATTGTATCAAAGAGGTTTTTGCTAATTAACCTACTTGTCTCAAGCGAAAAATTCACCATAAAAATAAACGATCTAAATTTTACCAGCATACATCAACGGTCTTCAATTATGGTGCTGGATCAAGTTAAAAGTAAAAAAAAATAAAAACAAACAAATTGTATGGGTTAATTTTGTTTGATTTTCATTTAATTCTTTGCCCATGATCTGGTATTAAGCACAATAACACATATAATATCCATTGTAAGCCATGTGGTCTATTTTCGAGGGGTTAAACTGTCGTTTTTAAGCAATAATAAAATTTTACTCTATGGAAGAAGGAAACGTATTCTTCCATATTGAAATACCGGCCAAGTTCTTCTCGTCTTTGTTTTCAGGGTGAAATAATGATTTATTTTAAAGAAGAAGTAATGTAAATATTCGTAAGCTAATTAGTCTAGATATTAATTAGACAATTGTTTGTTAGAGGACAAGACATTGATAACCCGGCGTTTTTGGTACGTCATGTGGTCTATTTTCGAGGGGGTTAAACTGTCGTTTCAAAAGAAAATTACATTATCTATGAAAGAAGGAAACGTATTCGTTCATATTGCAATACCGGCCAAGTTCTTCTCGTCTTGATGATTTATTTTAAAGAAGTAATGTAAATAAGCCTACTCGTAAGCTAATTAGTCTAGATTTCAATTAGAAAATTATTAATAGCCAATTATATACAGCAGCCTTTATTTCCAAAGCCTCTAAAATCAGAGTGATACCAATGTCAATTATAACCACATAGGTATATGCTTACGAATAGTCCGAAGATTAATATTAGGCTATAGAAATAATTTAGAAATATTACCAAAAATACTAATAAGCACATTCCAATAAAAACTTACCGTTAATAATAAATAGTGTGATTGTTAACGTTTTCCAGAAAATGTTCTCAACTGAGACTATACGTCTCAGGTTCGAAGGCTGCACAAAACACAACAGATGAGGAAGAAATCAGAATTCAAATAATTGTTTTACTTATTTAACAGCGACGATTGATTACATTTCCGTGTTAGATAACTTAAATTGACTAATATATTATTGAAAGTGGGCCATAATAATTAAATTCAAATATTATTTGTTTGAAATAGTATAATGTAACCAATTTGTAGTCGTTTTCTCATTTTTTTAATGTAAATAACCAAATCTAGTTCCTCGTCATTGGCTAGACCCAAGTTCCAAAATGGAATGTCAATCATTCGGTATGAAGAAGGAAGTACATGATAAAATAGATGGGTAGATAGAATGGCATTTTTAGATAAGTTCATATCCTATACAGCACTTCGCTTTTGCTGTCAGTTGGTCCACATCCGTCCTCACGTCGAATAGGAAGCTTTCGATTCATGGCAGTAGACAATGACGGAGGGTGGGCTGGTTGAATTTATTTATTTATTTTTATTTTTATTTATTTCATTCTCAACAAACAGCGATAAATCGGCACTTACAGGAAGGAATAAGTAAAAATATAATATAAATATATAAATATACAATATATATAGAAACAAATACAATCACTGATTACGTACATTCATGCGCTTAATAAAATGTATAAAAAACAATGTTCATTGTCACATTACTCATACAGTATCATCCTATCTGTACCTTTATGTTCTTTTGATTGATCACTGACGAAGGGAAGTGGAGAAGAAGTCAACCGAATACAGTATGTCTGCCTAAACTTTTTGTTCGGAGAAGAGTATTTTGCTCGTTTAAGCGTGACGGGTAGGCCAGGTTTAAAGGTGTATTGCCTATTACGCACCATATAGGTAGGTTTTGGCCCCTCCGATACAACATTAATAGACATAAATAGGCTTGAAGATGATACTGATATTAAGAAGCAATATAGTACTTTGTGTATCAGAGCTAACACGTTATGTATATATTTTTCTAAATGTTCCGTTGAGTTATGTCATCTGTTCAGGACATACTGTGTGAATGTGTACTGTATGACTCTTTGGGGTAAATTTAATGAATAAACGCCGCATTTAGAGTAGGCCCTATGTTACAACAATGCATTACGTAAGTTTCTAAAAGGCTACAACTGTACAATTGTATCCCTTTATGAATAATGGAGAAATTTGATACACGGTTTTATTCGTAGAATTTCTGATAGCACAAATGTTTTAATTGAAACAATTAATAATGTGCTTCCTAATTCCAGTATGTACTAAAGATGGTGTAAAGTAATATATTGGTGCCATCAGAAAAATGCACTGTTTAGACAGGAAGAACCAACGGTTCTTTAAACTAGTGTCCGTTATGGGAGGTGTCCACTTACAAGAGGTGCACGCACAGGGAGTTTCAACTGTATAGTAGTCTCACATTTACACAGTCATGCCGCAAATTTAACTTAACGTTTGTTACTTAGGCCTATTAAAAAGTTTTTATCCGGTCTCCAAAGCCAAGACTCGAAACTTTCCGGGAAGTGATTGCTTAGTAGTGTCGGAAATCCTTGCTTGATCTGTCAGTATAGGCCTAAATTATAGTAATTCGTTCTTGTTATGCTACTAACTAATTACATCGGTCAATCAGCACTAAAATTTGAAGTTCATTAGTTCTGCATAGAATCGCGACCCCTTTTGTCCGTATTGCCGTGCCATATTAATGAGGAAGCGACTTTGATAATAGACAGTCTGTAAATATGGCTACACAAAAGAGAATTAAGATTAAATAGGAAAGTTAATAAGTGCTAAGTATTATTTACCGGTGCAAAACTATTGAGATACATTCACTTCGTGCATATAAGGAAGTAAATAAAGAATTCAACATCACATGCTTTCCATTTCGAGTCTCGAAACAAGCCTCTAGGGCTTGTTATCTTTAACATCTAACCAGAGAGGTATAAAAATACACCCCTGTCTAACATCGTTTTGTGGTAAGTGTTTGCTATCTTCATTTACTTTCACTTCTCAACTTAATGTTTACACTCGTATAAATTAATAATTTGTAATTTATTTTTAGTTGTAATAGTTTTTATAGTATTAGCCTAGTATTTAAATAACTTGTAGATTCTCGGAAGTGGCATACTTTCACGTTACAAATTTTGTCACAATTTAATGAAATTGGGACTACTCACTCGAAAAATATTGGGAGGTCTACATTGGTCGCCGTACCCACCGTTTTGGTCCACCGCCTCTGTTAAGGATTGTCAAACTAATGCTAACCAGCGCGTAACTATCTAACAAATGAATCAGAGGCTGATGGATTCTGTTTTTACGAATTGTTGCAGCCGAGCAGTAGGCCTATAACCATGAAGTAGGCTAATTTTCGATTGAAGGTAGGCCAAAAATGTTTGACTAAGCATTTTATTTTTGACTACTAACTAAAAACTAAAAATAATCATGACGTCCGGATGTTGGTTAATACTCTAACGTTGTTTAAAATCGTAGGATCTACCGGTACATCTAGCTCACAATGCACAACAAATCTGATTGTGATTCATGCAATAATACTGGAATTAGATTAGGGATTAAATATTTCTGGAATTCTGTACAGAGCTATGAAAAGAAAAACTTTGAAAAATATGTGGCCAGGAAATGTAATCTAATGCTTTCCAACGCAGTTCACAATGGGTATGGCACACTCATTGAATATTTGTTTTCTTTTTCAGAAAAGAAAATAAACCAACATTTTGAATAAGGTAGAAAAGGAGAAAGTATATCTCGCTTTATTCGCTTTCACAAGTTTAAGGGTCCACGCACACCTTTTCTCACAATGATTGGTGAGGCGGCCGAACATGCTTCTCAACATAGTTTAAAATATGTATTTAGGCCTAAAAATATTTTAAAATATTTAAAAATATGTAAAAAAAGGAATATATAATTTAAATGAGTTAACCAACATCATGTATCTATCCTATTGACAATTTTATTTACTTTTATATAAATTTCAGATTCTTCGAATTTTGGCCTCTTGGGTTTACAGTGCTGTATCTACGATTTGTTTAAAATGACGACTTATCCGTGCGTTCTTTGTCTTATACTATATGCTTTAGCAAACGTATGTTGCCAGGTTTCTTCGATTCCACCAACATGTTACCCATTTAACCCATTTTATATCAACGGAACACAGAATGCAAGTGAATTGAGGTGTCCGGACCGATGCGAATGCCGATATTGCCCATTAAACGAACACGGAGAAACATCTTTAAAGTACAGTCATAATGTATATTGTACAAACCTTGAGATAAAAGATTTGCCTCCGAAGGATACAGTGCCAACTGATGTGTTTTATTATCATCTTGAACACAATGATATTTCCACCATAAAGAACGATTCATTTAACACATCAAATACCCTAGAATTTTTGCATTTGAATGACAACGAGTTGGAATACACTGGTATTGGAAATAGTTCATTTTCAGGGTTGAAGAAGCTTAGATATCTTTCGTTAGATGGAAATAACCGATTAGGTAAATTACTGAAACATTGGTTTACAGACATGGTATCACTCGAGGATTTACATGCGAGTCGTTGTGGCTTATCCATGATAGATAACGATATCTTTAAAAATTGTAAAAACTTGAGAAAACTTTACCTAAGCTCTAACAATATAGCAGTCCTTCCGACAACTCTTTTAAAAAATCTCCGGTCACTTATGTACATATTTATAGATAACAATAAACTAAGCCTCATTCCTAATCAAGCGTTTAAAGGTTCCAACAATCTATTAAAAATCGTTATTAATGATAACCTGCTTCACACAATATCGGAAAAGGTCGGCATACAAAACTTAACTAATTTAAAGCTTCTTAATGTTGGTTATAATAAATTTTCATGTGACTGTGACTTGGTATGGTTTAGAAATTGGATTAATGCTACCAACGTGACCATAGAAGATCTTGATAATACAAAATGCTACACCAACAAGAACACTAAGGTTTATCACAACATCTTGGACTTTGACACTAATAAATTAGGCCACCGGTGCAGCAAACTCGTGAGGATCTTAAAGATGGTGATTCCACCAGTGGCATGTGCTGTCTTCTTAATGGTACTTGTGAGTCTTTTGTACTCCTACAGATACGATATAAGGTAAATTGAAAAACAACATTAAATCAAATTATTATTATATTATTATAGTATTGTATCGTACAAGTTATGATTTATTACACAAAGAGTTCCAATTATTTATCGACAAATTTGACTAAAAAGTCCAACCGAAATTACCATGGCAGTTAGAATAAACATTAAACATCAATCAACATATCTATATTAAAAATAGATATATTTCTATTATAATAGAGTCATTTTTATGGTATTTTAAACCAATTTTAGAAAATGTTTTTCTATGATGGTACTTGGCAACTCCTATAACTTACCGTGGTATAAATGTGCATCTTCTGATATGACGGGAATTTTGTAATGGCAGTTTTCAACGTGTACCGTATTTGAACCATTCTTGGTCACCAAACATTGTAGGGGATTGGCTTGATCTTAATTTTTTTTACAAAATACATCCTTCTGTGTTTAATTTAGGTAAATATAAATGTACATATCTCAGTACTTTTGACTACACGTTGCAATTTTTGACGACAAACCGAGACAGGATATTTTTTTCATTCTTAATTTCAATATGTAGACCAATTTGCATAATTACAAAAATCTTTTAAAACTAAATATCTAGTTGTCCATTTCAATGCTAGATTACCTGTAGTATGGTTGTTGGTAAATAGGAAATGTATCATTGGTAATGGTAATGTATCATTGGTAATGGTAATGTATCATTGGTAATGGTAATGTATCATTGGTAATGGTTTGATGTACATGAAATAAAAGGGTACGCTTTTGGATATTACAATTAGCGAAAAACATTGAGTCCATCGGACCAGCGGTTAGGAAGATATGATCATAAGATCAAAATGCCATACATAAAATTTATGATCAATTTTGAACAAATATTTTCATTACAGAGGAACATGCATGTTAGAAACAATTTAAGATCAAAATCAATTTGTTACAGTCAGTGATTATGGAAATGAACGGACAAGCGATCAGTTTGAAAATGATTCTTGGTTGTTTCTACATCTATTATCCTATTTTATTTTCTTAATATAATTTTTATATACCGTGGTTAAGATTAGTTAAGGGAGATGCCGTAATATTAGCCACTAACCACTTCTGCTATGTGATATCAGGAATCTCAGAGATTGGCGAATCCAAATTGTCATAAATAATAAATAAATAAAACACTGTCTATGAAGATTTTCCCTCATATCTGGAAGGTGGACAAAATAAAAAATCCTGAGATTAGTCACTGATTTTTGGAAAATTACTTCTATAAAATACATTTTTCACAAAATATTCAAGGTAGTTACTATCAGGAATGGTCTAGTCATAGGCCAATGAAGTTGGTTCAAATATACACTATAAAAAAAAGAGAATGGAATATATAACGAAACAAAGTACCCATAACAGTATAAGCATTACATACAAACGGTCCATAACGTGCATAAATTATTTTCTTTCTCATCCCTTTTAAAGATATCTCTATTAATAATATATTTCTGTGATAAAACAGTATTTGATTGATTGACTTTTTTGTGATTGATTGATTGATTGGTTTATTGATCGATTGATTGATTGATTCATTAATTGGATTTCTTCACTTTTAGGTATTGGAATCAAAAGAGACTTCTTCGTAAACAATATCAACAACTTGACAATCAAGGGCCACCACCAATCAACGGAGAGAATATTCTGTATGATGCGTTTGTGTCTTACAACAGCAAAGACCAAGAGTGGGTACTTAAGGTTTTACAGCCCTCTTTAGAAGAACGAAATTTCAAACTTTGCGTTGATTACCAAGATTTCCTCCCAGGAGAGGCTGTTGTTAAAAATATCGCGAACGCTGTAAAATACAGCAGAAAGGTTATATTGGTCGTTTCCAAAAACTTCGCCAAGAGTGAATGGTGTTATTTCGAACTGGAGATGGCTCGTATGCGTATGTTTGAAAAACAAGAAGACATACTGGTGGTCATCCTGCTTGAGAATGTACCAGCAAGAGGTATGCCAATTCTGTTACACAAAGTACTGACAGAGAAAACGTATATAGAATGGGAAGAGCATGGTAATCGACAGGGGTTATTCTGGGCCAAACTAGAAGCAGCATTGCTGTCTCCTAATTGTCATAGAGACAGATTATTGGAACCTCCTGTTTGAAGCAAAACTGAGAAAAGCGCACATAACGGAATCCAACATGCGACAGCGCCATTTTTACAGACGGGAATGCAACAGGTTAAGACTGAAGTGCCAATCTTACAGACGAACGTTCTAATTTCACAGGCGGGAATGCCATCTTACCGAATGGGTGCAACTCTTACAATTTCATAGGCGTGCTTCACAGGCAGGAGTGCCAATATCACAGGAGCTTGGCAATCTCATACAGGTGGGACTTCCAATTTTACGAGTGTGCCGATCTCCCTGGTGAGGGTCCCACTTCCATAGGTCAAGTGGGAGTGCTATTCTCATAAGTGTGCCAATCCACAGGCTGAAGTGTATATCTCACGGATCGATAAATTTCGATTGAACTTACAGTCAATATCATATTTACTATCAAATTTAGATAGGCCTAATTCAAATTCATTTTATAAATTTTAAATGAGGTTGAGAGGTGCTGTAATTTATTTTAAATGTGTTATTATTATGTGTGTGAAGTAGGCTAGTAAACATTCCAATAGGTCCAATTTATCTTATAAATTTTAAATGAGCTTGAGATGTTCTGTAATTTAATTTTAAATGTTGTAGTATTATGTGTGTGCAGTAGGCTAGTAAACATTTCAATAGGTTTAAGCATCTGTTAACGACATTTTCGTATTATTGTGTTTTAATATATTTTTCAACAACCATGTGAAGGCAACTGTTTATCAATTATTAACTAGTATCTGATATGATCCTGTATATAATGTTCAATAAGAGAATGCTGTAGTGACTTTGTATAGGTGCAGTGCTTATTTTCAATAAGCTGTGGGTTTGGGTTCGTTGTGATACACCAAGGATAACCCACTAAGTACGAAGACTTGTTTTTAGTGTGGTACTTCTGGTGGTGATTGGGCACCATAAGGAGACAATCCCCTACTCTTTTCCGAAGACTGTACTGCGTTATTTAACGTGCACATGAGCCAGGTTCTTCATGAGACCAACGGTTTAGCATCTCATTTGAAAAACGGTGGGCTATTACAGTAACCTGAATTTCGGCTCTCCAG
>JAOTQE010114477.1:0-12998 GCA_025631205.1 Nesometra sesokonis
ATTATTATGAATTTACTGTGTAATGTCTGTGGAAATTCTATATGAATTTGATATATTTTTAATATTTATTATAATTTTTCAACTATTTTGTTGGGGACCTCTACGGAAACAAGCCTTAGGGCTTATAGAGCTATCCTCTGCATTCCTATTTATTTGTATTTATAGATGTTATTTATTGCTTATGTGTTGATGTATTTATAAGATGTTATTAATTGTTTATGTGTTGATGTATTTTTGTATAAGGAGTGTAATAAATTTTACAAACAAACAAACACTGTTACATGTATCGATGGCAGGAATACCATATATCTTACATATAAATTATTCTGTTGTTCAGCCGTTTTCTGCGAAAGGGTCCTTTTCAAGACAATCAGTGCTACAAAAAGGCCTTCTGGTGTTTCTTTTTTTTTCATGGGGAATTTAACTGTGACATGCCGTCACATCAAGTTACTGCATGGAATGCAAGTTATATATCCACGGGATCAAATCTAGGGGAGGGGTGGAGGGCAAAAAAAAAACCAGCTGGGCAGCTGGGTTTTTTGTCTTGGACGAATGCTATTTAAACTTAAAAGATTCATTGTTTGAAATAAATTTTCTCTAAAACTTGCCTCTCATATACTCAGGGAATGCATATTGTTTGAAAATTGGCATGTAGAGAATCCTAGACCACTAGAAACAACACAAAGTCAACATATCCCCTCTATTCAGCTCTGCGCCCCTGTATCCGATTGACTTGCAGTATGCATTTTGCGAAATTCATGTACAGTATTGGAAAGTACTTCGGAGAAGTCTCAGCTTTCATGTGAAGACATGTACCATCATATTTTGTCCGAGTGTGTTGGAGGAAAACACGAGAATTGTGCACTGACATGACTATTGTTTCCGTCTGAGCATGAATGCATACTAATATAGTATTAAAAGAGACTTTGTGGTTACACAGTGGCCGATTCAGTGAACCAGTCTGCAACTATAATCGTTGAACAGACTACAGTATGTTCAATCAGGAAGTTTGATGGAAGCAGAACAAGGTCAATTTATCCTACTCGCGTGCCATAAAGTCAGATCAACCAACTGATGGGCGTGGAATAATACTTATTTTCTATTTGGTGATGTACTGGTTGATAGCACTTCTTCATTTTGATTTCGAACACTCTACTCTTTAAACAGTTATGAGCCTTTATAAGACCTTCTAATAGTGTGGTTATGGTGTTTTGTTGTCTTTACAAGATTGAATGACTATGTACAAACAGAAAAATGTTTTTGCCTTATTCTATCAAATCTAGATGCTGTATGTTAATTTGGGCTACGAATAATACAGTGGATTAAACTTTTTATGGGTATGACATATAAAACACTATTATGGTAATTATGGTCGATATTACAATTAGGCGGCCATTTTTGCAGTAATCTTGGATTTCTTAAAATGGTTGTACAATATTTCACTGTTGGTCGTCGTTGCTCTGTTTGGCTGGACATTTAACATCATAGTATGCCTATCTAAAACCTATTTTTATATATGATTCATGTCTGCGACTTATAACAAATATTGGTGGCCGTTTTGGCAGCCATGTTGGATATCTGCAGCTGCTATTTACTTAATTGCAATGTTTATGGTTATACTGTAGGGATCAGCTCCTCAAATGATTGTATGGGTCTGAAAAAATCTTCGTTTTGTGTGGAATATTGTAGAATTTATGCCAATATTAAATTTTGGCGGCCATTTTGGCGGTCATCTTGGATTTCTGAATTTAATTTTTTTTATGGTTCTATTATATCTCTTGACCCATCTAATGATAATACAGACTCAACATTGTTGTTCTATGCGAAATGTTGGGGAATTTATTGCAAATACCAAACAATTTGGCAGCCATTTTGGCAGCCATCTTGGATTTGGAGGCTTTCCATTCATTTTTTAGCTTGGCATACAGCATATTTGAATTCAGCGCCCTTCAAAACCCCCAAAAAGCTTGTGTGCCAAAAATTAACACGATTTGCCTCCAGCACCTTAAATAAGCACATTTTTTGAAAATTTGCCTAGTCTGTATTTCACTATCGCATCTTAGTTTTTCTCGTTCAACATGATAAATCGCGTTAAATTTATGACACTTCGAAAACTCAACTCAAGTGCCATTTTCGAAAGATTTTAATGTTCGGTTAGAATTTTTAAAGGTTGCCTCTTTTCCTTTCCACTGGTCAACCGCACGCTATGTGGTACCACATCAAAATCAAGACAGGCTGATCTGGAAAGCGTTACATTTTTATGGATTCTAATTTGTCTTTGTAAAATTAACGTAATTTTTTCCGGGGCTTCGGCCCCTGGACCCCTTTATTTTTGCGGGACCAGAGAGCACCTGTAGACACAAGAGAGCACCTGTAGACACAAATTTTCCCGGGCCCATGGATCCATGCCTATTGTCATCAATTTACTGAAAACCTCACACGTGTATTTGTCCAAATTCACCTTTCGTGATCCACTGGATCTGCTCCTGAAACCTCCTCACGGACCGGGTCGCGAAAGCTACCACATGCCTTCTTTACAATTTGAAGTGCCCATTTTGTCTGGACCCCGCTCTCAAAAATGCCTGGATCCGCCCCAGTGATCCATGGTTTATTGAAATAATAAAAATATCACGCATTCATACAACTGGTCAATCTTGTAGTGCTCTTACAATAACATATTACAATCCTTATTAGATAAAACCTTCGTGAAACTGACCAATTGCACTTAACTCTAATTCAATTGAAGTTAACTCGAAATTGAAGTTAACTCGAAATTGAAGTTAACTCGAATACAATTAGAGTAAATTCAATTAAGAGTTAACAACAATTGAATTATTGTTAACTGCAATTAAACAGAAGTCAAAACATAATGGAAATACATTTACACTAAGTATAATTCAATTGCAGTTAAGTGCAATACATTGCAGTTAAGTGTATTGCAGTTAAGTGTAATGCATTACACTTAACTGCAATCGAATTAAGGTAAATGATAAAACGGTTTGCCATACGGTGTCGGAGGGGGCCCATGACACTGCGTGCTGAATTAATATTTGTAGATGACCTGGAGTCCTCCACAAGACATTTTTTTTCAAACTATGAATTTACCTATAGGTATCTGAGAGGCCATGTTCACAGATTATTCATTGCAAAGAAATTTGGTTAAGTTCAAATAATATTACCCATGCCAAACGGAGCCTTAATCGTGTACCCCACCACTCTTGGATCAGCGCCTATCGAGTAACTTCTGACTTTGGCCAAAATCTTCATAAATCATGGAATTTATAATTTAATTGTGAGAGTTTTATCAGAAAAACAGATGGCAACATAGGCGTGGGTCAGAGCCCGCATAGGCCCGCAAAGTATTGTCTATAAATGCTCTCTGGTGCACTCAGAAGCATACAGGGTTCAAATTCATTGTTCAAAGGGCAAAATAAACAAAATTAGTATAATGCCAAAACAGACTTTGGCCAAAATCTTCATGAATCAATATACATTTACAAAAGAAAAATATAGATCTAATCAATTCCAATTTTTTTTTTCTTTTGTAAATATTACGGTATATGAGTTTTTTATCCATTCGTTACGGGTATTAAGGCACAATTGGTTTGTTTCAAAATGTTTAAATATAACATATATAGATTATTAAGTAAAGTATATCAATTGTCCGAGCCTGGAGCTTATTTTCAGTTTCAGTAGCGTGAAGCGGATGACAGTTTGTTTCCTCCCCCATTCCCCCAATTTACATTAGGCCCGTACTGTCCCAATTTTCAACCGATTTAGTTTAAATGGGTGTCGAAATGCTCAGTGCAGTAAGCAGTCTAATAAGACAATTTGTACTCTGTGTACTTCTTGTTTTTGAAACATCACCCCTATAAAGCTCACCTCTGATAATAGGAAACAGTTAACCTCTCAGCTACCCACAAATGGCATAATTGAATTATCTAGCAAACGATGAGAAATCAGGTATAACTATATTGTTAAACTTTAATCAGTATGAAAAATGCTTTCCCACGATACTCAACACGATAACATTTGGTGAAGGTCAAATTTTGACCTTTGACACTTTTTTGGGTCATGACCCCTAAAATGCCATGTATCTTAATCACTATAAGTGTAATGGAATTGAATGTTTAGTATTAAATTCCCTTTCAAATAATACCATGCATAAACCTTATTTCCGAGGTCGGTCGGACATTTTGTGTTTCAAAATGGCGGAACTTTCGCACCTAAAGTAGATCACGTAAACAAACTTTTTTTCAACTAGGCACCCATATACACCTATTTTTGAAAAGATATTAATTGTACATATATAACTCCTCGGGTTTAATTTTCAATTTTTTTTATGTAAAGGTATAAACTTTTAGTATGGTCGTTGAAAGTAGAAATGAGGGGCTACCGAAAAAAGGGGGTTAAACAAAGTTTTTTGGTATCAAACGAACCGTCAAATTAAAATAAAAAATGCCCACTTCGGTCCTATACCCAAAAAATTGTAAATGCAATTTTGTGTGATCGAGATAATTTTAAGATTATGCTTTATACGCTTGATCACCAAAAAAAAAATCAAAAAAAATAGACTACAATTGATTTGATAGTTCATATTTTATTTTTAACCCCACAGCAAATTAATAGCGTCAGAAAAAGTAAATGATTGTTAGAAAAGATGAAATTGTTGAGTTTTTGAGAGGTAATGCAAATAGCCATAGATGGATCATCATCTCAACATTTATACAATAGGTTTATAACACGTTATTAATTAGCATTAAATAAGCTTTAAAACGATACCAAACACTATGGTAGTTGTCAAAAGAAAATTATTTGGCCTGTGACTTCCTTTATCCGAGTAACAACATTAAATGGCTAATATCTACTCAAATATATATTTTTCAAAATAGGTGCAAAGGAAAGAAATAATCTGTGTACAATTACCTATAATTTGATACCAAACACGACCATGTTATATGTAGTATCTCGGTCAAAATTCTAAATGGCGTCTTATTAAAAGGCGTTTTATTAAACTTTTTTCCCCAGGGAGAACCGAAGAGAACCTTTTCTAATATAAATAGTATATTTTTTGCGGTTCGATTGATACAAAGAAACCTTTGTTAACCTTTTTGCCGGTAATTCTATGAAGCGTCCATACTGTATGTGGCGCCATCTATGTCTGATGTCTAATCTAATTTGGAATAATCGTATAAATACATAAAGACGAATCAACCTGACTCAAATCGCACTTTAATATTATAAGTCGAAGCATCTGACAAACCTACCAACTAACAACATCTGAGAAAACAACATTACAAAAGTACAGTAAGTATTTTAAATTTATTTTATAAAATTAATAGGAAAAACGATAAGCAATATGTATTTGATTGGTACTAGTAGACCTACGTCTAATAGAACTATAGGAAAACAAAATACCATCGATAATTCCGAGCAGTTCTAAAGAACCAGATAATAGTTTTTTTTGTTTTAAATTCCAAATTAGGCTGATGCAGAACTTCAGCTGATACGCCCTAAATAACGTTGTGACTCCCAGTCCTGTCCGATCTTGAAAATCATGGTTTTCTTCTTTTAAAGTTATTGTGTATATTCTGCCTTTCGGTCTAATTACATAAAGTTTCCACGATAGTTTATGAAATTATTAAAATTATCCCGAAATTGTAGAAAATGCATAAACTTATCAAAAAACTAGGCTAGGGAACAAAAGAAAATCAACTGCAGAAAATACGATTAAATAACTAATAAAAACGACCAAATGACCCAAATTTTCTAAAATGTTGTACTTGAGTAAAACCTTTTTGTAGGCCTAATTATTAACCCTCATTCTAATGCTACGACTACCCCTCCTGTTTTGCTCCTACTTTGGAGTGTTTAGGAGGTCGGCTTTAAACCACCTGAACCTAAACCTATCTTACTTAATTCGAAGTAAGTAAGCAAGCAAGCAAGTAAAATGTGTCGGTAGACAGCAGAACTGTGTTTTACAAGAAAAAAGGTTTTCAAACAAGTTTCAAAGTAAATAAATTCAAACACGTAATGGCGTTTTTAGGGCTGTGTGAATTGTCAATTTTTACCTATCACAGATAAGCGGGGCGTGTACCATCTACAGCCTACTACCTTGACAACGAAAAATTGTCAACGAAATCGTCTAGGCCTAGCTTTAAAGAAGTTTAATAATATATTAGCTGTTTTCTACTCGAGAATAAAACTTAAAAAAGTATGCAAATAACTAAATAATAACCAGCGGCAAACTTTCAAATAAATTTGATTTTTGGGTGGATTTTGGAAAGAAAGACCCTTTAAACAACACATCCCATATTTCCCCTTTTCACTCATCTTGGTTCTTTTCCTCTCAACATAGAGTTCGTCTTACCTGAAGGGGTGCTAGAGGACCTCGTTTTAATTTTTATAGTAATTATTTTGTTTTCTGAAGAGGACACTCAGGTTCCCTAAGTCCCTCCTCTGGATACGCCACTGCCGTCCAATATTATTAGTTCGCTTTGAGCCAATAGTGAGGTTTCGCAAGTTTACGAAATACAATAACGAAAACAGATACGTCACACTTACATTTGTTAAGGTTGCTAAAAATGTGTTCAAAAACAATAAAAAATGTTCACATATGAATCGTTGATGATCGTCAAAACAATATTGACCAACTGTGACAGATCAAGGTTTTCTATGGAAACGTTACAATAATTTAGGCTTATGAGGTATCCGTTTTCGTAAAGTTGCGAAACCTCACTAATATTGAACACCCAAAGAAGCTAAGGACAGACGTACTTTAGGTTACCCTTAATCTATTTTTCAAAAACAGTTTGTATATTGAAGCCTAGTTTTTTTAATCGCATAATCTACATCAAGTAGGCCTCTAGAAGTGGCTCTGTAGCTTGGTGGTTAGCATGCTTGCCTTCAAATCCCAATGTCATGGGTTCAAACCTGGCTGAACGCTAGGTTGGTTCCCACGACATACCAATGCCACTCCCTAAGCCTCATAGTGAAACTTTGTTTAGAAAGTATGGCGTAGATCTCATCCTGTAAGTGACGAGTTAACTTGCTGTTGGATGTGACACGAAATTAAAAAAAAATATGAGTGACAGGTTTGCCATTAAATCAAACAAGTTTGCCGACCGACCACGAAAAACGTGTTGACATCCATGGTATCATTTTGAAGGAATACTGAACATTTAACCCATTTGACCATGAGATCAAACGTAAATTTGGATTTCATATCAATTAACAGGACATAGCCTATTTAAAAGTTTGAATAACAATTATAATATCGGATGCCTACTGTCGAGGGACAGAGAAAAATATTTTACTCTCTATAGTAGAAACTTTAATTAGGCCTACTACTGTACAATTATCAAACTAGCAGATATAATATATATACATATATTATAATGTATACAAATATTATTTGTATTGTAGGTCTCAAGAACCAAAATGGAGCGTAGCAACAATACATCTGAAGAGGTTGACTGGGATTATGTAATTGAACCATACCTAAATCCTGATTGGGAAATATATTTAATATACATCTTTGTACCAATCGTTGTCATCATTGGTGTCATTGGAAATATGTTCACCATCATTGTTCTTAGTACCAACAAACGGATGCGGAATTCGTTGAATATTTATCTGGTGAATTTGGCAATGTCAGACTGTTTGTTTTTAATGGTAGCTCCTATATTTATGTGGGGTACTACTGCAAACACTCCTTTGCATCTTTACTATGATAACAGTTGGTTTCCTGAAGACTATTGTAAGTTTAATCTGTTCACTGTAGATTCAACATATCAGTTGTCTGCTACTCTTACCTTTGCCATTTCTGTGGAAAGGTTTATAGCAATTACAAAACCTCTGAAATATCGCGTGTATGTGTCAACAAAGCGTACAATTAAAATATGCTGTGCTTTATGGGTCATAATCTTACTGTGGCAAAGCAGAAATCTTGTGCTAAATGGTAAATATCAACTTGAGTTTCCTTGGCCAGATATGACCAATGGAGTTCCGAACATCACCACTGTGTGCGTCATTTGCACTGAAGAGTTTGACGATTCGACTTGCCTTATGATGGACTATGCGCTTGTTGCGGATCCGATGTTGTCGTTATTGTATCTTCTATTTATGATTCCAATGTACGGACAATTATTTTGGTCATTGCGCGAACCATTTACAAAATCTAAAAAAGATACGTCGGCAGCAAGTAACCGAGTAAACTACGAAATGAAAGCGCTACGAACCGTCATCATCACCGTTTCCGTATACGTACTTTGTACTGCACCGTTAAATATATTATGGGTCTTTTATTATTTCGGGATTGTTCGCTCAGACATTGTATTTTGGTTTTTTAACACTTTCAGGTTTTTAGCATTTGTAAATTCAGCCATCAATCCCATCATCTACAATGCTTCAAACAGAGCTTACAGACAAGCGTTTTTGGAATTACTTGGAATTTCATCAGTAAAGAAATCACAATCAAATAGTAACAATAAATCAATGAAGTCTACATCTGTGCTTACTGTCTCAAGCGCTATATCAACGGAAGAGTAATACCGCATACTGCATTTGTAATTAAAAAAAAATTCGTTACCGTAGTTAACAAGTCGATCTGACAATAAGACGCGGTGTACATAAAATGTTCACGAAGCTTTAGATGACTTTTACGCGGCCAAGCATCACTATTCACTCCATCAGTCGGTGTCGAAATTAGTCGCGAAGTTTTGACAATTTTGGCGTCTATGGTCACTGATGCATGTCAAAATTTGCCTAATCATACACATGAAATTAATTAGTTTTAGCAGAGAAATAAGCATTTTTATGCATATTTATAATGATATTTTTTTGTCAACTGTAATTATAATGACTTGTTAGATTTTTAAATTTAAAATTAAATTAAAATTATATATGCCCGTGTTTACAGTATTTAAGGTGACATACACAACATGGATCATCAGAAAAGGCCCTATTGTGTAAGCCGCTGAAAGTCGGCTGTTTGTGTTGTAGATGCACTTTAATTGTTCTATTATAACCGGTACTTTATTTTATATGCCATGTTACATTGTCAAAGAAAAAAAAAGCAATTCCACAATAAAAGTTGTCTTATCAGTAAGGTACCTTTTCACTGGGTTTAGACATTTCTGGCAATTATGGAGGCGAAGCAGGCAAAATTGTAGTAAATAATGCACCAGTAAGGCCTATACATTTGTGTATGAAATGCTAAAACCTTATTGCTCGCCGTGCGATATTTGCTTTCTGTGTGTGTTTTTTTTTCAATTCAATTATTCCACATTCATATATATATATTGGGTGGGCATAAAAAAATGCCTGTATTTTGACACGGAAAATCTTCAAAACCCTCTTGCATCAGCTTCTAAAAATGTGCAAATTCATAGAATATCATATTCTAAGTATACAGACCAAACCTGTTCATGGGAGCAAACTCAAAATAATAGTGAGGTTTCGCAAATTTACGAAATACAAAAACGAAAACGGATACGTCACACTTCCATTTTTGAAAAGTGCTAAATGTTTTCAAAAATATATAAACTTTTCCACCTATGAACCAATGAAGATCGTCCTAAAATATTCACCAAACGTGCCAGATATTCAAGGTGTTCTATTTAAACGTTACAAAAATTTATGACGTATCAGTTTTCGTTTTCGTATTTCGTAAAGTTGCGAAACCTCGCTAATGACCAGAGTAACCCGTCTGCGCTGCGAATTTTGCAATGCAAGTAGAGCTACTTGATTCTATGGTTTCACAATGTTCACAAAGTACATTATCGGATAGATTCACGGCACATATACCGAAAATTCTGTTTATCTTCGTCGAGAGATTTAAATATATTTAAAGTCACTGGTTTCGAAGAACCTCGCCTAGAATTACACCTTCGATATGTCCACTCGAATTCAGTACTGGTCGGAATGCGGTAACGTCAGAAACCGGCCACTTTTCTAAATTTTGTTTTCCTATAGAGATATAACGTTTTCCGTCCTCTCAGCGCTTGTCAAGTGATGTCATTCCGGCCAATCACGTACTATCACTTACATAGGCTATTTAATGTAATAGTGTAGTTTTCTATGTTGTTATTGTACATAGTCACGTCATGATATGACTAACATTAGATACATTTTTACGGGTTTTTTTCAAAATTAATACATTACTTTTTACTATTAATGTTAACATTTGCAGAAATCTGCCCCGAGGAACGTAACACAATACCAGATAACTAACTGGGCAGTTGGGCAAGACAGCCCTAACAAGTTGGAAACATTGATAGAGCTATATGAGATAGTAGAATCATCAAACCTCGGTGAAAAAGAGTACCCAATTGTCGTACATTGTCTGTAAGTTCTAAATAATTATTATCTCCGCCTAAAGAAACTGTACCGTACCAAGATGTGCTCAGCTCTGTTTGATTATTGCTGGTTTGACTGTGGGCACACATTGGTTATATTTAGCCTCAAAAGTATAATACAATGGGCATTTGAAAATATATTTAGGGCATATCAACATAAATTTTGTTATGCAATGCCGTAATTTGAATATTGAATAGTGAAAGTGTTATAACTGATGTTCGTCTCGCATTGTTCACAATATGTATGTTTCGATTTTCTTTTATAGATAAAAATTAATGAATGGAAATAATCTGTTTGACAATTTAACATTTTATTTTTTTTTTCTTGTAATCGTGAATACTTGAAAATGGTTTGATTGTATGTATTACTGTAATAAAACAGTATTTTAAAATTTAAACCATAACATTTTCTCAAATAATTCAAGGTAATTATGTTTATATTCATAAACACTATGTATATGTATCTATTATTGCTTGTAGTATATAACTATTCAAAAACAATGATAAGCCTATATAAAAAAATGACAGTTATCACGTACCGGTATGATGTATTTTAAATAGGCCTATTTCTTACCATAAATAAATACGGGGATAACATATTTGTAGTTATTGGTCGTAGATACTTAGAATAGTTTATATTTATATTTATTATTATATTAACATTAATGCAACATATGTGTAAAATTGACAAGATTGCTTTCTTTATAGAAATGGTATCGGTCGAACAGGCATATATTGCGCAATGACCGAGGCACTCGACAGGTTGAAGCACGATGACATTATCGATATATTCAAATGTGTAAAACGACTCAGGGAAAACAGACCAGGGTTGGTAGAGAATGTTGTAAGTATAATTGTGACAACTTACGAATTACCAATTTTCCAAGATGACATTTTTCGTACGAAAAATGTAAAATAAAGTGCTAAATAATATTATACAGGTTATGATAGGTTCACAAGTATTTTTTTTTTAATAGAGAGGCAAGTTTGAAAAAAATTGCACAACATTTTGTGTATTTTTTATAAATCCATGTTACATAACGCTAAACAATACATACTACAATCAAAATTAAAATATAATAGAAAAGAATACAACACAAAAGGGCGCTTAGCAAAAACCATTACAATAAAATTAATAATTCTATACTACTGCACTTTATACTGTTATTGATATTTTCAAATTATGTTTGTTAGATGTTATTTGATATGTTATTATATCGAACAAGTTACTACTTCTTGAGTGAAATATACATATTTTAAATGTTAGTGAAGTGGGTGTAAGCGGTAGAGTAATTAGTGGGTTGGTTTGATGTGGTTTGCATTAAGAATGACTCACACAATGTCTAGCGATATGCATTACCCGGACAATTAACAAACGGTACTGAGTCTGTACGTTAGCATTCCGTCTCCACGACAAGACATCCATTCGTATAAGTACTGATGAAGGCAGTCTATTGAATTTTGGCAATAGAGTTAAGCCAAGACCAGATTAAACTTCGATTTTAGTTGATACATAGATTGAAAATGTGGTACAATGTATACTGTATTATTTAATTATTAAAATAGTTCACAGTTAAAAATTGTATTATGATTGTACTTAAATCTTGTAGTTTAAATTATAATTATGATCATTAATATTAGTCGAAATAAAATAAACGATGGACAGAAAAAAGACAAGAAAAGAAAAAGAAAATGAAAAGGCAATCCAGAGTATACAGTGAATAAAAATCAATACTACTACCGTACGTTGATTTTTCTGGAAATCTCCTATAAATTTAAATTATAGATTTGTCTGAGTAACTGGGTAACTGGTAGGCCTACCACAGTGTAATAACAATTCAATCTTGGTTACATTTAATATTGATATGTAACTTAAAAGAACAATTAATTAAAATCAATAAATAACATACTTGAATTGTACAGTTTGGCTTTGCCGACAATTATACAATTCCTAGCAAAAAAATGTGTTGTTAAGGTTAAGACGTTTGTAAGATTAGCCAGCCCTATAGGTGCAAGGAAAAAATAAAAGATAATTGCAAGATTCTTTTAGACATGCCTTCAAGAAGGAAGAGATGATCAACCATTTCACATTCCATCGCTTCCCCATCGTAGTTTATCACAGAACCTCAGCAATTATTTATTCAACTCATGCATGATTAATAAGACTGCACGCGCGTCTTTATGTACGCATGCGTAAGAGTTGGACTGACAATCAGTCTGTAACATATAGTAATCGTATTTTGTATTTTATATTTTAGGAACAGTACACAATGTGTTACGACCTCGTGGGAACTTATCTACAGCGATTTGCAACATATTCAAACTAGAAATTGTTACGGAACAGTGGAGTCTTGTGATCGGAATTATTATAGCATAGAATTATTCAAAAAATGAATTCATTTAAAAAGTTTTTAAAAGTGAATTTAATTACACAGTTTAATAATCTAATTATAAATATAAAACCACACCCAACTCAGTTCTACCATGGTTGGTGTGAGAGAAACATTATATAATCTGAACTCCCGGAGCTTCAAGGGTCAAAATTTAACACAAATGATTTGGTATAACAATAAAGATAAAAAAACTAACCTCAGCTTTAGCATGATGGGCTGAAGTGAAAAAGAAAATATTATATAATAT
>JAOTQE010114488.1:0-12997 GCA_025631205.1 Nesometra sesokonis
ATATCTGAAAATTGTTAAGGTAGTATAAAAATTGAAGGTATAAACTATATATTTTTTAAATAAAATAAATTTTGAAAAAAATTGACCATTTTTAAATTTCTGCCTACCCTTTGAAAAAAGGTAACACCCTCCAACTAGAGTTAACATGGTAGATAATGGTAGTGAAAAGGTAGATCTAGGTAGTCAACAGGGTTAACCCTATAAAAACTTTCATCCACATATAAAATTAACATTATTATCCTATATGAGCAAAACCCATAAATTAACTCGAAAATCATCTCCCCTCTCAAGGGAGACTACCAATGATATGATGTCAACACTAGGAAATATACATAGGAAAATACAGCCATTAATAGAGCTTCAGACTAATTAAAACTGACATCACAACAATCACTTGAAGACCTTAAGGTACCAATAACACTACGCTGCTAGGTAGATCTTCATAGTAATGTAACATGGTAGACCCATCTAGTTGGAGAGTTATTTTTATCAAAGGGTATTGTGGAAAACTAGCAAAACTAGCATTTGCGACTTATGTCTCAATTTGCTTGGCCTTGCTTAAAATATTCAAATATCATGTTCCTACACATTAGTCAATCACACTTCATTTATACATCCACAGATTATTTTGTATGGTATCATTTTAATCGGCTTTTAACCCCAGTTAACTGACTCATGTTACTTTGAAATGTAGGCTATACTCATGCTGAAATCTCTGTTTAAATATAGTAAAAAATTATGCAATTGAACCAGGGCGTATAAATTTGAAACAATCTAGGTGTTATTTACCTAAGCGTATAGTGGTAGTATTGTATAGCAGTCTATAAATAAGATTTCAGAACCAATTTTGTCTCTTACTTTTCCGAATGTTTATTCAATATTCTTATTCCTTTATATTTTAGAACAACCTCTGTCCTCTCAAGCAAATTTTCTCCCGGAATTTAGTTTTCTCCAGGAAATTCTCCAGGTTTTGTGAAATGTTCATAATTTAAGCATAAAGTAGTTAGTCTTTCCCAAATATTGGCTGACAATGCAACTGTGAAGCTTAGCAATGTTTTTGCAGAAAAGTAATTGGCATATTTTAATAGTGACAAAATATATCAGAAAATATTTTTTTTGTAATAAACAAGGTCCTGAGCTGTTCAATAAGGATACAAACATTTTTGGAAGGGTACAACAAACAAACTGCTCGAGCGATCATGAAACAATCTCCAGGAATTTTGTTCTTACTACTTGGGACCCCTGCTTTACCTTTTAATAACATGTTCATGACATTTTATTATTATTTACTTTTTTAATTACAGATATTTGAATGTCCTCGTTTGAAGTTTTCTGAGATTCCACAGCGATTGCACACGCTGCTACATCCTCCTGAGCCGATTGTGATCCATCACACAATTCAAGTTGAAGGCTCTGACCAGAAGAAGACTGCTTGTTATGACATTGATGTTGAAGTGGTATAATCATGTTTTATACTTTTCATAATAATTCATATCAACAATGCTTCCAAAACCGAAATTCCAAATACAAATTCCATGATAACTGGACCTTTTTTAAGAAAACTGGACAAAATTGAATGTTCCGATAGTAGTTAAACAAGTTGTTTGGAGTAACTGAAAATAAATTTATGGTCTACCAACACAAGCTCCAAACCGATTTGTGTCCTCAATAGCAAAGCCATTACTGTGTAAGCAGAAGCATTTTCTGGAAGTCTTAGGATTTGTCCAAGCATATCTATACTTATTAATTCTACTGTACATGGAATTACATTTGTAAGAGCAAACAAAGCTTTGTTACTTATGATTTTTGGCCAAAAAATTGCAATTTTACTCTCAAGTGCTTTCTGACTTTTACATTGCATTGTAATTTGAATCTAAATGAAACATTAAAATAATTTTTCAAATCAAATGTAACCTAATTTTGTAGTTTGGTTCTGATTTATTATGTGGTTCAACAATTAATCATCATTTTATTTTTTTTTATTATAACAGGATGACACATTAAAAGAACAGATGAAATCATTTTTGCTGTCCACTGCGAGCCAGCAAGACATACAGTCACTTGATAATAAGGTTAGTTTATGACACTGGAAGATTAGAAGATTTCATTAGATTTTCAATCAATTATTAAAAAGATAGTTAATATCAATCCTTTTAAGTAAATATAAATTTTAAATAAATTCCTTAATTAAAAAAAAAAACAAAAATTAAAATTTCTTTTGAATGATCCAATAAACACAATAAATGTAACATTGTGTAAACTTATGATTATATGTGGCAGAGCCAAACCAAAGACATAAGTCACAAATGCTAGTTTTTCACAATAGGCAGAATTAATTTTTTTTTCAAATTTTATTTTATTTTAAAAATATGCAGTTCATACATTCAACTTTCATACTACCGTAACAATTTTTACTTCCATTTTAATTGTTCGATTTTCGATTTTTCATAACTTCGCAAGGAAACATCGTATGAATCTAATTTTTTTGCATGTTAAGGATAATAATGTGTAGATTTATAATACATAAAAAACTCAATTTTCAATTTTCCGACTTATGTATCATTTGGCTTGGCTCTGCCACATATATTTGTCGAGATTTCAATAATTTCCAACATAGGTTAATCGTGGATGATGCATGATGCACTGAAGCATTACCATGAAAAATTTTGATGTTGTAGCGCCTTCTTTAAACTGTTCAGGAACACCTGAACAGTTGATGTCATTGTACAGGTTTGGAATGTTATGTCCACCATTGTCTCTGTTCATAGTATATCCATGTCTCTTGATATCTTGATTTGTTTTGCAACAGAGTGGTGCATTTGTTTCTTCTGAGCTACCAACTGTGTTCCCACTATAATTATATTAAAACTTATTATAGTTAAGTCTTACTGCTTAACCATATGTGTATAATATTAATGGCCATGTCAGTTATTTTACTACAGTTACCACTGTAAATTACTGCTGTTAAGTCTACTGCAGTAAACTGCAGTAATCCCATGCTAATGTTTTCTTTGGTGACTGCATTGACATCATCATCAGGAATGATAATTTATGTCGAAATATTGAATCCTGTCACGATGGCGTGTATCTCATTGCTTGGAGTATGCATTATACTTTCTTACTTGAAGTTGATTAGTGGACCTTTCGGGTACTGCAGTAACTGCAGCAGGATGATTGTGACAGCATGTCTTTACTAGTCAAACACGAGTAAGGACATTTTCAACAGCGAGTACTAAATTTGTTTCATTATCCTTGAAAATAAGCATACATTTTCTGATTTATTTAAAAGATTCAAATTCAGTTGAATGAAAGGGATAGTAAAATTTTTCATTTTCTTCAATTTTTGATAGATAATTTATGACTGATTAATTGATTTTTAAAAACTTATTATTGTAGATTCATGAAACAGTTGAGACAATCAATCAACTGAAGATTCAACGAGAATTCATGCTGGGGTTTGCACGTGATCCGCAGGTATTCATCAACGAATGGCTTATTTCACAGACAAGAGATCTAAAGGTATGAAAACACATAGCTTAAATTGTATATTTAATATACCCTTTGAAAAAAATAACTCTGTTAACATGGTAGATAATGGTAGCGACAAGGTAGATATAGGTAGTTAATGGGGTTAACCCTATAAAAACTACCATATCAATGGATACTACCAAGGATATGGTCAGCAATGCTCTACAAGTATACATAGGGAAATATCAGCCATTATTTAGAATAAACCTTAAGGTGTTAATAACATCAGCAGACAGGGTAATTATGTACTACCTTATTAGGTAGGTCTCGTTTCTAGGTATATCTCTCTAGTAGAAGAGGGAGTTATTTTTTATCAAAGGGATATTGCAGTCAACTACCCCAAAAATGACCACATAGGAAATAAAAAAAAATCTAAACTAGATGTATCAAAATTAGGAATGAAGGGGACATGGTAGATAGAAGAAAGTGATAAAAAAACTTTCCACACTGGAAGCCCCAGTGTGTATCCAGAGTGTGGAAGAGTGACATACATTCGACAATTCAACCAAGGTGTTTTAATCAGGAGTGGGCACCTTGGCAGCAGTGGATTTAAGAGGGCAGCTCCTCGTTTCCCCCCCCCCTCCTATATCAATATTATTAAAATTGTCTATAAAACTAAAATATTCAGCAAAAATTGATCCCTTAGCCGCATTCGCTGTGCAAACTGCTCCCACTACTTCAAGCATAGAAACTGTCATTTTTTTCTCACAACTTTACAACACCGCTGCCTTAGCCTTAATATGGATGCTTGGTTTATAATTGTGATGTAGTCCTCACTAAACATATACTGTAAAACCATTATTTTCGCGCCCCTGAATTTTCACGATTTGAAACATTTCACGACCTTTTATTTTTGCGATGGGATGTTTTAATTAATAACATTTTCACGATTTTGACCCTTTATTATGGTGCACACAGTGACTGTTATTTGTTCATAAACTTATTTTTTTGGTTGAAGATGATGTTGTTAGTTTTGGAAATTATAGAACTTGTCCATGGTGGCAACGTCTAGGCCCAACCCACCTATGAATGACCAATTTAACTAGCGGGTCTTGCGATCCTTCTGTGTTACCTAAATCGAGTTACTAGGCCCAACCAAGCTAAGTAGATCAATTTCGCTTGACAATTCCACGATTTTATTCACCAGTTTCCACATAGAATTCCAGCCCTCCATTAGGCTATGATTGTTTATTGATCATTTATGGGAAAAGTCTGCTTAAAAAATTAAAAAAGACTCTTTGTCTAATTTTCATCGGGATGTAGGCTTAGGCCTAGTTGAAAAAATTGTTCATTTTTCCATGTTTCCGTGAACTGAAAGCCATCGACACGACATTAAAGTCGCCCGGATGTAGCGCCACCACTCTCTCTTGTTCATTTAGAAGAAAAATTGGATGCGCCCAGTGTAGTGGCTTACGTTTGCAATTCCTTTCAAAATACGGATTTGTTTTATCGATAAAAAGGATATTTTGAGAGTCAAAACTCAAATAAGAGATTTTCTCAGCCTCACTATATCGGGCTTCTGTTTGGTGGAGACCACGCCATTGGTCCCGATATAGCGGCGATACTCGGCTCTCTCTCGTAGGGGATCAGGCATATTATTTTACTGTTTGGAAAATCTGTTTTGGCAATCGTTTTTGACAAATAAAAGCTTTGCAATTTTTCGCGTGCCCTTACTTTTTACAATCGTTGAGTCATCAAATTAAGGGCACGCGAAAATAAAGGGTTTTACAGTATCTGATATTCTAAACAGCATGAAATAAAAAAATAACAACTTTGCAACTACTTTGCAACTACTTTGCCCAGCATAACATCCCAGACTTTGGTGACGAGTACATGCAGTAACTGTAATGTGTGGATTAAATTAGGGGGTATGAAGGAAGGGATAAACCTTAATACACTTGTTCTATATCATAAAATTCATGTTCAACTATGCAATTATATGTCAAGAATGATATGACAAATTTTTATTTCAAATCAACCCAGTTCATGGTGGACTGTTAAAAGAAATGTCCATCCCAGCTGTATATATACTAGTTCTGTATTTAAAATGTGAGCGACATAAAATGCCCTAGTTATTGTTGCAAAAGTATGTTGTTTTTAAAATATATGTAGGTCACTTGGTAATTAACTGAGGCAGGGTCACGGCCAGATAATCTACGATCGATAGCATTCTGTTTTAATTTCTGAAATTTGCCAGTGTACCCCTATAGGACAGAATTGTCCAGTTGTTTTCAAAAATGGAACGTTTTGTTAAAAATGAAGGATTCTTTCGTACGCATTGTGCCTGTTGCATTCTATTTGATTATTTCCATGTAGCGGAATTCTCGGATGACAAAATGATCTAATTCTGAATGTAAAACAGTATTCCTGTGAAACCTGAGCCTAAATAAGTTAACTTTGTTGGTGAAAGGTTCTTGAATTCCCTAGATTCCAGGCAGTTTATGGGTACTTAGGCTCAAGAAACAGTATCTGTCTCTCTTTAAAAGGATATTTACAGCTCTGGTGCATGCAAAAAAATGTGAGGTCTCACAACGAAAAAAGTCTCATGGTTGGAAAAATCTAAAATTGAGTTATTGGTAACTTCTAAAGAAACAAATTATAAGCTGTACCCTACACTTTAAATGTCATTCGTTGGATAAGTAGATCCAAAGATATCAGCATTTGAGGTTTTCATGCATGGAAACATGGTTTTGAAAAAATCAACAAGTAATCTAAAAATGAACAATTAAAAGAACAGTAGTCTTAGAAAATCTGCATGAAGGACACTTTCGTTTTTTTGTGTATCATAGTACAGTACTCAAAACTAAATTTCTTAAAAATTTGACTTCAGATTAATTTTGGTGATTATCTCAATTTGATCTCATGTATGATGCAACTCATTTTGTGGTGAGACCTCAGAAATGGTAATTCTTAATTAAAATCATTCTGATATTTGGGCAAGTTAATTTCTTGTGACTGTTTTATAAGAGGCCTTAATTTTGATTGTTTATTCTTATTAGATCTATGAAATGAAGAAAAAAAGAACAAAAAAACAGCAGTTCTCAAAACTTGAATATATCGCTGGATTTGTCAATATTCTCATGTATTTTACTGATAAAACATCGTTTCGGTTTCTTTTCATTTTACTAGTAGTAGAAATAGTTGCGGTTTTAGTTTTGAGATAAAAATTTATGTTTTCCATTGTTTATAAAAGTTGTCTTGTATTTGCTCTACAAAGAAAAATCATTAAGATATACACGTTTCTAGATAACTGTGGTGGGACTGTTTTTATAAATAAAACCAGTGATTGCTGATGGTCTCTACTACACTACAGCAACTTATAAATGTTCTTTCAGCCAACCCAGATAAATTTTAAAAATATACGGCTCTTTTGCCAATGCCTATTATACTCCACCTTATACCCCAGTTGCCGGAACATGCCTGTAGAACATAGATTCTGTATAGATATTTTACATATGCCATTGGTGTATTTACCTCCCAGGTACCTACTTATACTCCTAGGTGGAGAAAAGCAACATGGGTAAAGTGTCTATGAACAATCGACCAACATGATTTTCAAACTCCCAACCTCGTACAGTAATTGGGAATCTAAACTGTGCCAACTGTTCGCAACTCCAGGGAGTCATTTTATCAGCGATAAGCATGCATGTTATATTCATAATTTATAAACATTTAAGAAATGTTTTTGTAAAGTTTAGGATTGTATGACAGTTGAATGCCTTCATACAATGACCTTTGACCTCCATTGTATTGCATTTCCAACATTCAAATTTTAGTGTTTCCTTGTGCTGATCAAAAAATTCCCCCCCCCTCCAAAAAAAAAAAGATAATTGTTGTTATTGCAGTAATACAGTTACAACAGTATTAGTTCCGTCAATGTCAAGATGAGACATTAATGCAAACACTAAAGAAACATCTTGACATTAGATTACTGCAGTAACTGCAGTAGAGTAATATAAGTTTACTGTAGTTACTGCAGTAGAGTAATATAAGTTTACTGTAGTTACTGCAGTAATACAATTTTGACATGGTTGCTTAGCAGTGCTTGCAGAATCTCTTGGCTGAATTTCCAATATTTGTGAAAATATTTCAAAACCTGGAGAATTTACATGGAGAAAACTAAATTCCGGGAGATAATTTGATACCGAGAGCCCGGGAGATGATCCAAAATTCCTTGGGACTTGGGAGCTCTGCTAAACCAGTACCTCAGAGATTACAGTATTTATTGACAAATACATTGTCAATGTCCAGCAAATCTCTGCCTTCTCCTTTTTAGTGTCTGTGAAACTATTGGTATGGACAATAAATCATGTAGAATTTTGCTGATTTTCTGTTGCCTGAATGTTCATTGCAGCTAAGTAATGATAAAAAACTTTCAATGAATATTTCTTGATTGACTTAGTGAATGTCGAGATTGATAATCCCTATAAAATTCTATAAATGTTATTATTATTATTATTAATTATTTTGTCATTTTAATGGTAAAGTAAATATTTTCAGCATTTTTACATTCAAAGTTGTATACATCTTATTATTGTCTCTTTACAAGTTGTCATCAATGATTTCCTTTTTGTGCCATCAATCATGATGCATATTTTCTGGTACCATTACATTACAGTTCCATGTACTAATTTATAGGGGAAAACGTAAATACAATTTTGTTTATTTTTTAGACAATGACAGATGTTGTGGGAAACCCAGAGGAGGAAAGACGATCTGAATCATACAACATGGCATGGACTCAAGAGGCTGTGTCTCGCTACTTCTACAGCAAGGTACAACAAAGACGTGCTGTACTTGAGCAGACCATACAGATCAACACCACCTAAGATCAAAGAATTGCCAGATCATCAACTCACTACGTCAACTATTAACCAGTTTATGTAAGCATCCGGTAAACTGATAACTAAGTCAGTTAACCAGTTGAGATAATGATCCAGTTAACTGATAACCAAGTCATTTAACCAGTACAGATAACCATCCAGTTAGCTGATAACCAAGTCAGTTAACCAGTACAGATAAGCATCCAGTTAGCTGATAACTAGTCAGTTAACCAGTTTAGATAAGCATCCAGTTAGCTGATAACTAGTCAACTAACCATTACAGATAAGCATCCAGTTAGCTGATAACTAGTCAGCTAACCAGTTCAGATAAGCATCGAGTTAGATGATAACTAGTCAGCTAACCAGTTCAGATAAGCATCCTGTTAGCTGATACCTAGTCAGCTAACCAGTTCAGATAAGCATCGAGTTAGATGATAACTAGTCAGCTAACCAGTTCAGATAAGCATCCTGTTAGCTGATAACTAGTCAGCTAACCAGTTCAGATATTCATACAATTAGCTGACTACCAAATCAACTATCACCATGTCAAATAATCATGGTTAGCTTGCAACTAATTAAGTTAAAAGCTAGTTAGCTATTATCAAATATAGCTTATAACCAGTTCAGAAAACTGTATGGTTAGCTGATAAGTAAATCAGCTTGTAACATGTTCAGATAAGCATCCAATTAATAAGTCAATATCCAGTCCAGATATTCATCTGATTAGCTGATCAAGAAGTCTGCTTATAACGAATCATCCAGTTAGCTGACAACTAAACAAGCTTACAGTATAACCAGTTTAAATAAGCATTCAGTAAGCTGGTCACTAAGTCAACTTATAACTAGTTCAGATAATCATTTGGTTGCTGATAACGAAGTCATCTGATGACAGGTTAGATAATAAGTTAGCAGATCACTAAATCAGAAGATGGTCAGATCAGATAATTATATAGATTCATCGGATGACCAGGTTAGATAACCATGAAATTCACAGGTAACCAGCTCTCCAGGTCAGCAGATACCCAGGTTAGCAGATCACTTAAGTCACATGTCAGCCACCCCAGTTCAGCAGGTTACTGTCAGTTGATGGGAAGTCCACAGGTTAGTTAATCCTTACCTGGTCAACAGATTACCAGGTCAGTTAATCATCAGATGACAAAGAGTCAGCATCACTAGGTCACAGAAAATCCTCAAATCAATCGACATAACCAGGTCAATAGAGAATTACAAGTTAGCCTGGTTAGCTGATGATAACCCAGTTATCATGTCAATTGGTCAACAGCTTTCCAGGTCAAAGATCATCATCAGGTCAATCAAGAATTACCGATCAATAAAGCAATGCAGGTCAGCAGATAATCATCAAAGGACTGCAGATGACCAACAGTTAATGTATTTGAATAAATTAATCATGTAATTATACATTTTTTGTGTCAGGGGAATACTAGATATAATTTGTTTTACCCAACTCTAAAATGTAAATGTACCAAAATGACTTTCTGTTCCTATTCACTAAGCGCAAGCTCGGTGGTCTAGTGGTACAGATGCCAGACTCAGGGATGTAGCTAGAAAAATCCAAGGATGGGTGGCAAATATCTAAGGGTGGGTGGTAAAACAATTAACCACAGTATTTTTACGTTTTTCAGAAGCTTAGGGTGGGTGAATGGTTGAAATTAGGGTGGGTGAAGGGACAGAAAAAATTAAATCTAAGGGTGGGTGGAAAATAGTGAGGGAGGGTGGCCCCGCCCTGCATAATTACATCCCTGCAGACTAGTTACCTGAAGATTGGGGGTTTGAATCCCACCTGTGAACAACTCGCAAAGTTTTTCATGAGTTTTCTTAACTTTATTGAGTATTGGTACATTTGCATGTCAGAGTTGGGCAAAACAAATTATGTCTAACAAATTAATTATTAAAGATTGCTTCATTGCATCATTTTTTTGTGTTCATAGATAAATCAGATATTATTAGTTGAACTGTTTAATTTGAAAGATATTAGGCATGGACATAGTAATGCTAGAAAATTCAAGGTAGCCTGGTTTCCTCCGTATAATACAACAAAGTATATGTTCCCAACTAATGCCCTGTTATCCAAGGTATCTTATCCACTACAGTTATTTTTTTTGTATGTAATTTTATTATTTAGGAAATGTAGTTTAGTACTAATATGTAAAATTATCATTGTATTTAGTTGATTCGATACCATTTTTCAAATGCCTGGTGGATGTTCATTTTCCACGTGTATTTCTGTCATATTTAGTAATCACTATATTTCAGTGTAAAACTAAATTACTAAATGTCCTGTATAGGAAGTAATTAAAATATATTGTTGTTTATTGTGAAATGCCAAAACTAAAAGATTTTTCAACGAATTTTGTAACTGCTCAAGGTATCTTGTTAAAAAAGTGCTGTCTTTATTAATGAGCGGAATTTTTTTCTATTATATAAGTATTGTCACTTGAAAATGTAACATACAAAAATTAAAATACAGTATTTAAAAATAAACAATTAACCAAAATTTTGTATTGTTTAATGCTAAAAAAAATCATTACATTATTGACAACACCTTTATTATTTTTATCCATTAGACCATCAAGCCCTCTATAAACTAATGTTAGGTTTTGTATATGTATTTGTAGCAGAGCCAAGCCAAATGAGACATAAGTCGCAAAACTAGTTTTGCTAGTTTGGTAAAATTTGTTCAATATTTTGTTTATCTAAAAAACATACAGAGTAAAAATTCGTATTTTATACCCCATAAATGGTTTTCAGATATATTATCACGTGTAATCTATTCTGATGTAAAAAGTAAATAATTTTTAGATACTGTACATTAATTTGTATTCTAAATTTACTTTTTTATTACTTTTATACAAGGAAGTTTTTTTTTTTCACATTTGATTCATTTTTGCATTAAATATAACAGTTCTTCTGTAAAGTAAATTGTAAATGGATAAATGTTTGGTGCTACAAAAAAGTAAACAGGTTTCTTTACCAATTCATAAATGAAAATCTCAATGTGGCTAAATAAATGTCTTAACTTTTAGTACATACAGTAGTTTTGTCCTTTATTAGTCCTTTATGCATGCAATTCAGAGAGACTATTGTAGTCATTTACTGCGTGTTGGTGTTCGTGTGTGTGTGGTCCAAACTTCGCCAACATTTTGTTTTTTGGCAAAAATGATAGGCCGCTAATTACTACCATTTATTAAGAAACTCAAAGAAATAACACAACTTGTAGTGTTGTCATTTATTTTGTGTACTTTTCTTAAATTTGCAAAAGGTCCACTAATCAACTTCAAGTAAGAATGTGTAATGAGATACATGCCATCGTGACAGGATTCATCATTCCTGATGATGACATAATTTATGTGGAAATTTTGAATCCTGTCATGATGGTGTGTATCTCATTGCTTAGAGTATGCATTATACCTTCTTTCTTAGATTTATTATTTAACAACTAGACTGAACTTCCATCAAATACATATCTTCAAAATGCAGTTCCATAGATTGCCTACTAAGAAAACCAGAATCTAATCAAATCTAAACTCGTTGCTATATCGGAAACAACGAGCAATGTGCAAAATTTCCTTGTCACATACATTGCGCCATAAACCTCAAATTCGTCAGTGAATAGATGTAACTTAATTTAACATTCAAAAAAATGGACGAAAATATGTAAAATGTAATTGAATAGTTTATTGAAAAATACAATAATATGAAAATAGCTGTCATCATTATGCTGGTGCTGAAGACTGTTGGATGGGGGCAGCTGTAAAGAGAAAAAAGTGTCTCTACTTTTCGACTGATAATAGTCCAAGGTGCTCTGTATGATGGTTATTTTAAAAAATTTTCTTTGGGACTGGGATCTTCCCCTCCCAAACCCACCCCTGGCACAGTCAGTCTTTCTGTGCCCTTCCAACTGTAAAATGGATCTGATCTGTTTCTGGATTCACCCCTGGAAGTAGGCGCCTACAGCTTATAGCAATCCTACAGTGTAAAGTTTACCATCAACTTGTTACAGTACTATAATGAATCCGATACCTCTATACCAAAAATTTCTACTAGAGGGCAGCAGACTGATATTTTTAAAAACCTATGATGTCTGAAAATGACCAACCAGAAGAATTAGAAATAATAGCGCTGCTCCTCGACAGCATTTTATTCCTTCAATTTTGAATAATTGAAAAAGTTTCATTGTACACCACATTGTGCAAATTAAAAAGACGTAAAATATAAATACAGTAATTATATGTACAATTTAAGACATGCAGTAGACCTACTTAAAAATATTACATTTATCGTATTGGGAGTGACGATTTTAAACTGGTAAATTGACATGCATCCAAAAAAATAGACCCATGTCGGGTGTTCACTACTGTTCGAAATTGAGGAAACAAGCAGCATTTTTTTGGATATGAAAACTTGGCGGTTCTGTAAAAGCTAAAGGCATTCTTTACTTGTAATCAGGGTGCTTGTGCACTTCGTTTTTGAATGTTTTAGTTGGTAAGTTTTTGTGTGTATGTTTTTCTTTTCACTTTTTAAAACACCTGATGATAATGTACAGAAAACAACAAATAAAGTGTCATTGCTGTTTAACCTGCCAGCAGTGGCGGCGCTACAACCCCCCCCCCCCCCCCCCCCCTCCT